>JAXGGA010013885.1:0-33763 GCA_038373865.1 Uloborus plumipes
GAGGGGACATGATTCAGTTGTTTAAATTTATTAAAATGAATGATGTTACGGGGTGAGATTTTCGCACGGAAAGCAGGACAAGGGGTCATTGTTTTAAGCTGTTTAAATCTCATGCTAATCTTGAAATTCGAAAAAATTACTATTTTAGCAGGGTAGTGGGAACTTGGAACAGCTTACCGGAAGAGGCGGTAAAGAGCAATGGAGTAGATGGCTTTAAGAGGGCCATTGATCTTCATTGGGGTCTTTAATTTGACTAGGACCAGCCAAGTTGGGCCCAGAGCCTGCTGCTGGTCGCCACATTTGTATTTGTATTTGTATAATTCTTAAAATGATAATCACGGGGACTTTATCATTTTATAATAAGAGATATTTTTGATAAACCACCAATATTACAATGTTGCAGCAAATTCTGAAAATGATTTCTATAATTTTTTTCGTTCATTTTTAGAGTTATTTATTTTTAAACTTTAATCAACTATATACTGAGTAACTTAGTTAAAATATTGCTAGATAGGTGGCGTTGCAAACTGAGAAAATATTGCCCTATTTCACTTTGCCCTACTCGTTTGTATTTTGTGAAATGTAAAATTTTCTATCCGCATAAAAAGTTTTAAAATGTCCATAATTGCGCTCACCTCTGTATTTTTCTCTTTGGTTTGTAATTTTGGTGCACTGAGACGATGACTCAACTTACTCAGTGTCCTGTGGGGACATAAGGCATTAATTATCGTTGGGCACATTCTCACTGCTGTCCCCGTAGTCAGTGCACAGGCTGACATCTAAAAATAGAGATAGAAACACTTTTCAAAAAAAAAAAATGAAGCTATCGACACTGCTGGCCACCCAAATTGCAACACCAAGAAAGACTAGAGATATCACAACAAACTTGATTTTGTAGATAACATGTTGACCAAGTATCATATGACTAAATTTATAGACTTCTGTGAAGTGTCGCTCCTGCCAAAATCAGTAGCCGCCATTGTTGCAGATCACCGCTGCCACACATCTCGGCATTGGTTCAAAGAGACTCTGAATGTGTTCTTGGGGTATAGCAGACCAAGCAGCTTCCACATGTTGCCAAAGTTGATCTGTTGTAGCAGCTGGGGATGCAATCCAAGTCAATCGTTGAACAACCATGAATCACATGTTTTCTGTCGGCGAAACATCCGGAGAGCGAGCCGGTCACAGAAGCAACTCTATCTGGCGATTGACGAAGAACCCTTGGACAATGCGTGCCACGTGTGGTCGTGCATTATCCTGTTGAAATATGGCTGTGGGTAAGCCCTCAAGATAAGGGAGGACAACCGGCTCCAACACCTCCGAGGTATATCTCTGGCTGTTTAAAGTACCGTCAATGCGTAAGGTGTGCGAGAGTGATATCCAATACCGCCCCATACTATATATAATACCCGGTGCAGGACCAATATGGTGGTGCATAATGCAGCTGTTTAGCATCCTCTCTCTACGGTGTCTCCAGACTCAATTCCGACCATCGTGGTGTTGTAGACAGAAGCGTGACTAGTAGGTGTAGACAATTTCATTCCATTCTGCCGTCCACATCCTTCTTTCATCGCCTCATTGGCGGTAATGCACGTCTTCCAGACGGACCACTCTGCTGTAAACGGTGTCGAATGCTACGTGCAGCGCAGACACTGGATGACGCGTTACAGATGGAATGGTCACCGTCACTACCATGCGCACAATGCGCCTGTCATCACGTGAAGTGGTGGATGTCATTCATCATGTTGGTCCGGTGTACCCTACTGCATCCAACGATCACATATCCGCATTACAGTTGTTTGATTTCGTCCAACAAGAGTGCCGATTTCCCTGAAAGATAACCCATAATCTCGGTAGGCCACTATCCTTCCTCTGTCGAACTGGGATATTTAATCAAAAGATGATCGGCTTTTTCCACGACACATAGTTAATCGTCTTTTTGAAAAAATCACAAGAAATACACAACGCCCAAATCTCCAAGCCTTAAATACCTTTCAAGGTGGCGCCACAGGCGCTCGCGATGTGCGTGACGTCTGCGCTTAAATTCTAATCATTTGCATATCTCACCTCCGCTAATTCATATTGTAAATTTCATATAATTTGCACGCTTCCTTCATGGTGTTGCACTTACGGTGGCCAGCAGTGTATTAATCCTAATCTGAATGTTAACCATTTATGAGACTGTCACCACCAGGCTTGGAGTCGTTTCGTTTAGGCCTATACGCCCAGGTTTTCGATGAGGACTACAATCTAGTGTCTTGCCTCCATTACACATGATTTTTATTACATATATATCTTGTACAGACAATGTATGAAAGAGTTACATCACAAAGGAAGGAAAGTACATCTGGAGCGAGAGTGGGAGTCGAACCCACCGTCTCAGAGTTATCGGCTACAAGCCTTAGACCGCTCGGCCACTGAGACCCCTAGGCTTGGAGTCGACTACGAGAAAATGTAATCGATTGCGATTATGACTACGAGCATGAAAAACTGGAGATTACAATTACAGTCCCCTGCCAAATCGCAATTACTATTACAGTAACGATTAGAATATGCAAAAAATGTAATCGATTACGATTACACGATTAACAGCTTTGCAAAGAATATAAAGAATAAACTAAGATTAAAGTATATATGAAAATATTTTGAAAAAAAAAAAAAAAAGTCAGATCATACGATTACAAGGCTAAATTACGATTATTGAAAGAAAGATTACAATTACGATTACACAAGAAATACTTGATTGAAATTACAATTACACGACTACGAGTGTCGCATTTCGAAATTATGATTACGGTTACAAAAAAACGTAGGTGAATATGCGGATTGCGATTACGTAATCGGCTATTGCTCCAAGCCTGACAATTGAATGTGAACGAAAATGTAAAAAAACCCAGTGTCTCGTGATCCCTCGTAAATGCATCAAGAAGTCGTTAATCTTCTCTTTCCAAAAGACTCATTCGCATGAAGTGGTGTCTGTTGTGTTTTTCCGACGAGCGCGTTTTGAGATGTTTATTGAATGTTTACGAAAGAATCTGTCAACATCATCGGAGCCCTCATAACGAGCTGCCATTCAAAGTGGAGACACTTACATCGATGCTACGCTCTAGGAGGAGAAAAAGTAGTTTCAGTGATTTGGTAAAGCAATTTATCTTCATAAAGTGGTTTGAAATGAAAGGAAAGAGAAAAAGTAAATTGAAAAAATAAAATTAATTAATTAATTAAAAAATTAATTTTGACACATTGAATTCAAATATTTGAGACGAATCAAATCAAATATTTGCGAGCTTCCACCACCCTACCAAGCACGTTCAATGGGATCTCTTCCACAACTGTATGCATCCTTTCCATGAGTTCAGCCACGGTAAGAAGACATGTACTCAATCGAAGGATGCCTATAGCTGTGGAGAAGATCCCATTGAACTTGCTGGAACGTGTAATGGAAACTTTCAATCGACGCCTGGAGAAAAGCGCTGATCGTGATGGCTACCATATGCATCGTGTCATATTCAAAACCAAGTAATGGCACTTATGACATAGTAATAGGCATAGTTGCATACATTTATCTTAGTTTTCAATGTTTGTTTCAATTAAGTTTCAATTTGTTTCAATGTTGTTTCTTTTAGATCTTACTATTCATTACGCTGAATCCTGTATATCCCACTATTCATTACACCTCACCCTGTACCTATAATTTTACTTGAAAAAATGTGTATGGTACTTTCCAGAATACAATAAAGTACTTGCCATCATCACTCAATTATGAACACTTTGCTGGTAGAGAAGCAGTAAACATTTACATATTGAACTGCACACATGTAACTCAAAATATAAATCTTAGTATATTTTTAATTTATGATATGGAATAACAAACCGTCTGATAATATTAAGTAACGTAATGCTATAAAAAATGACGAGAAACAGTCATGAACTGAACAACAGCAAACAATAATTATAAAGCAGTGAGTAACCGCCCCTAAGCAAGGGCTAAGGCATCTGCCTTAAAATTTCGAGTTGTACCGTACCAAGTGCGGTCGCTCGCTGGTATTCTAATTCCACTTTAGCTACTATTTTTTTTTTTTATTTTGCTCTCTTTGCTCTATATGAGGATTTTTGGCTTCAACTCGGTTACTTTCCTATTCCATGTTGATGAGTGCATAAAAACCACGAAATCTGCAGTCCATGGATGGAAGTAACCGAGTTGGCGGTGTATTGCAAACAATAATTAGTTTGCCGACGCGTTGAAATGACGTATCTTTATCAACAGAAACAAAGGGAGTAATGGGAAAAATAAACTCTAGCAGAAGCTTGTGAATGCGCCACTTTGCATAATGTCTTACGATACGCTCATTTATCTTTTAGGCTAATATAGCCTCGATTATGTGAAATCAGTTTTAATCACCGGGGATATTTCAATGATGTTTCTTCAGCATATGTTGCACTCTATGTTGATATGGAACCTAAAATAAAAATCTAAAGGACAAAATGGCGTGCCGATTCCTCATGCGTGATCAGTTGAAATCTATGATCGATTTTGCGTGTCACTTAATGAAAATAATTTCTCAACGGATAGCAGAATAAAAAAAGTTGCAGCACGTGTTTATTCAGCTCGGTTGGGCATTTGTAGATGTGGAGTCACCTTGTTTGTTGTGTGTGCAATCGGCAAAGTTGGCTTACACACCTTGCTGAAGGAAGACCGCTCTCATTAAAATTTCCTGCTGTAGGGAAACGGGTCTCTTTCTTTTTTTTAGTTTTTGAACTGCGCTTGAAATAGAGTTGTGCTTAGGACGAAGCAAATACAGCAATATGCAATGGTATGTCATTGCTTTTGAATATATTATGCCTTCGAGTACAAATTGAGGTTTTTGGAGAGTTAAAATTAGACCGATGCATTAAGTGCTGCAACCTATAAATAAATAATTTATGAACATAGATTTCAAAATATGCATAAGTAAGTTTTGTAAAGAGAAACTCGAGGCTGTTGGAAAGATTTTCAAATACTATTACAATAAGAACGTAAGAACGTTGAAAATATTATAAGTCACAGTTTGTTGAGAGGGCAAACTTTCTGATAAGAATAGGTTATTCCTGCGGAAAGGTCTAGGTTGTAAAAAAGCAATTCTCTTCGATCATATTCGGGAGGAAAAAAAATCATTTTGATTTATATCCTTCTCATATTTTATTTTCGTTAACCTATATCTAGTCTCGCCGCTAAAAAGGAAAGGGTGTCCACTAGAAAGTTAAACGATATTATTCATTTAGGAGGACTAATTTTGAAAAAGATAGTGTTGTGCAGCTCACATTATTTTACAAATGGTAAATATTCACAATTTTTACGTACCATCTAAGGGTTCCTCACGAGTTTTCTAGTATTTCGCAATTTCTCGTGGATCTTAGATGTTTATAACAGCTTATGTAGGGGAATGTGGGGCAAAGTGAAATAGTTAAGTTCACTTACCTACTTCAAAAGGAATAACTGGAAATTTTGTTCTAAAAATTATTTTACATAAAGAAGGAATAATACATTTTGCAATAAAACTTTCGCTGAAATATTATTTTTCATCTTTGGCAGTTATTTTGAGCTTTAAAAAAAATGTGGAAAAATTTCACCTCAAAAAATCATGGGGCAAAGTGAAATACAAAATCTTTTTGTAATGAAAATTTTTCAATTCGACGATTAACAGTAGTTTTCATCAAATGAATGCGCAAATAAACGAAAAAAATAATTACTAACGAAAATAAACGAATAAGCTAGTAAATGAATAAATAAATTAATGAGTGAAAACAAATAAATGAGCGAACGAAATAGAGAATTAATAAGAAAATGAGTTAATGAATGGAATAAATAAGTTAATAATTGAGTAAAATAATGCAAATAAATTGATAAATGAAGAAATACTTGCGTGATTTAACCCATTAATGCCTAGCGTCCCTTTTTAGGGACGGTCCAAAAAGGGTCTGAATTTCCCCAAAATGAACATTTCAACCAAATAATAGTGTTCAATGAGTACCTTGGTATTTTTTCAATTCGTTTTTAACAGATTGCGGCACATAACCATTGTAATGTGTCTTCTGTGGCAGTTTTAATATGACCTTTATCAAAAATGACATCGTTCACCATCTCAAAAAAAAAAAAAAAAAAGTTTTCAAAGTTATTCTCAGCTTTCCGGTTTATGTTAATTGCTGATTTTATTTCTTCTTATAAAATGTCTTTTTAAATATTACATCGTAGGCAGAAAAAAATTTTAGTAAAAAAAGTATGTACCCTCTGGGGTCTATCGTAACTTTTAAAGGACGAGTTTTCTTTCCTTAATAAAAAAAATATTTTTTACATCATAATTTTTTATTATTTTTCCTGTCCGTTAAACACTGTTTGTAACCAGTATAAAAAATATCTTTGAAAAAGAAAATGTCAGGCATTAATGGGTTAATAAATGAATGAATATGCATACGAAATGAGCTATTTCACTTTGCCCCGCATGCACTTAAGAAATTACATTGAACACTTAAAATGAAAATGCCTAATATAAACGAAATAAGGACTGCATTGGAGATCAGTAGAGCTCAATTAATAGTTTAAATGGTAATTACAAAAATTTTATCTTTTAGTAATAAGAAGAAATATTTTTGAAAAACCACGAATATTAAAATGAAGGTATCAAAGTTTGAAAATGGCTTGCATAATTTTTTCGTTTGTTTTTGGAGCTACTTATTTTTTGACAGGAATCAACTACATGTCTGAGAACTTAGTTAAAATACTGCTAGATAGGTGGCGCTGCAAAGTGTGAAAATATTTTACCATTTCACTTTGCCCCGCTATTTCACTTTGCCTCACATTCCCCTACTTCAGCGGGAGGAAAGAAAAAATTTAATACGAGAGCTTCTGAGTTTGTGTAGTCCATGAGAAGAAGAGCGAATCTAGATACTCGTTTAAATGTTGTTTAATCTTTCTTCGAGAAAATATTTTACGCAGTACCGTGCGTTAAAAAATAATAGAAAGCTTTTTAATTTGTGTAGTTGCTTAGTTTAAATAAAAGTTTTTGTAAATTAACATGTTATAGAGTCGAGTGCCGACAGCTTTATTTAATGTGAGCCAAAAAGTGGCAAGTTTGTGAAAATGCTGGGTTCTTGGAAACGCGCTAACAACGGGTATGGTACAACTGAAATGGATGATCTCTGACTTTGACAATGTTGCCCTCTTTTTGGGTAGTAGGAAAGGGTAATTGCCTCGGGACGTGAGTTTTTCAAAGCAACTACAAGAGTAACCATACTCAATTGAGTGCTGCCAATGACCCTTTCCTATTTCCTGAAAAACATTGTCTATACTTGCCAGAGGCGTACTGCATGTCGCGTGTGGTTCCTGACACAAGCTATCTGGATTCACTCAGGTTATCGAGTGCCGATTTTACCGAAATACGAGGGGTGATCCAAAAAAAAAAAGTTTACAAGGTAAATCAAAAAGTTTTTATTTACAATAGAAACAAGATACAAATGGCATCATTTTAACTCTTGAGATCTACTGATGTCCAGTGCCGTCCTTATTTAGTTTATATTAGGTACACTGTTAAAAAAAACCTGAATTTTCAGGAAGATTTTTACTGATTTTAACAGTAAATTTCCGTTTTCGTTTCAAAACAGAACTTTTCCTTGAAAAAACGGAACTATTCCGTGAATTACCAAGTTGGAGAAACAAAAAACGGAATTTACCCGGTTTTGTGGTTGAAATATAACCGAACGAGTGAGCCAGCTTTGTGAATGGGAGCGATGATCGCATTTTTCCAGACATCCGGGAAAAAGCCAAAAATGAGACAAAGATTAAAAATTTGAGTGATAAAAATGATTAAATTATCAGGAAAATATTTGATAATTAAATTTGAAATGCCATCGTCACCGGGGGATTTTTTATTGACAAGTTTTTTGATTTCTGCTTCAACATCATCAGTAGTGATTCTAGGTGGAGGCAGGGGGTTTGAGTTATTGAAAAATTCAGAAACCTGGTCTTCAATTTTTTCAATGAAGGAGTCGTCATAATTGTTGATGCTATGTGTAAATTGCGATTCAAGAGATCTTGCAATAGCTTCCGCTTTATCAAAATCAGAATATTTCATACCATCAGTTCCCTGGAGCGGGGGGATGGGGGGTTTTTTCTTATTGAAGTGTTTGGTAACTTTATAGATAGAATTGTCGTCTTGAGAGACGGAAGAAAGATACCCATTCCATTTGTTTACGTTGTAGTCGGCAATAAGTTTTTTAACCTTATTGTTAAGATAGTTAACGGTAGTTTTATAAGGAGGATACAAAGAATTATTCCAAAGAGATCGGTAGTAATTTTTAAGTTTGATTGTTTGAATAATGTAGTCCGGGAGAAGACGCGGTTTACAGCGTATAACTTTGGAGTAGGTAGCTTTCTCCTTGGCTTCATTAATGATTTTATTAATAAAGTTAATGGCCGAATTGATATCATTTGTGTTAAGGATATGTGGGGGATTTGAAGCCAGCTGCTCAAGAGTAATTTTAAATTTGCTCCAGCTGATGGAATGAATAAATTTGGGTTGATTGGTGAGATTATGCCGTATATTAAATTCGAGCATGATAGGGTTATGGTCCGACCTAAGTTCATGGAGAGATGAAATAACAAAATCCCAATCAATGCCCGAACCAATACCGAAATCGATAGTTGAGCTAATCCGATTTTGATGAAATTTTGTTGCCCCTTTTGGAATATAATGAGTGTAATTAGTATTTTTCCCAATAAGATCTTTAATGTCATTTCCGTATTTATTTGGTTGACCCGAGCTCCAAGATCTATGCCTTGCATTAAAATCACCAATCAAAATCGTACGGTTGTTAGCATCAAGTAAATTTTTAATTTCATTAATTATCAAGTTATTGTTGGGAGCAATGTAGATTGAAGAAATTTGGATATGGATCTCGTCTAATTGGATGGTAGCAGTAGAGTGTTCGAAAGATTTAATGTCGAAAGTTGGGGTGGTATAGGGGATACCTTTATGAATTAAAATAGTTGTGCCACCCCCATTATTGGTGAGGCGGTCATTTCTCACAATTTTGTAGTTGGGAACAAAGAAATTATCAACGGGTTTTAATTTAGTTTCCTGAAGGCAGACCACATCTGGTTTATAATCATTGAGAAAACAATTTAATTCGGTAATTTTAGATTTTTTTCTGTCCAGGATGCCGTTACAATTCCATGAACAGATTTTAAAATTTGAAAAACTATCCATAGTGTGGGTGGTTTCTGAGGGCTGCTAGCTGTCCTACAAGAGCCTGTAAGGTAATAGCCAAAGCATCAAGGGTAGAATTAGAATTTTGAATTTGGGAGGGTGGTTGATGTGAGAACTGTTGTTCAAGATTCACATTGTTAGGAACGGCCATATTTCTTTTCATGTTTAATGTTCTTCTCAAGTCACCCCATGGGGAGGGGGGGGGGAGATTAACTTGTGGTCTAGAGGGGCCTCTAGGATTATTTTTATTTTGGTTATATTTGACCAGATCCATATCCATTTGTTTGATTGGCCTTTTTGGACATTTGGAGTAGTTTGCTGTGTGATTTCCTCCACATAGAGCACAAGTGGGTGGAAGTGATCTGTCCTTTTGGCAGAGAGATGATTTATGGGGGCCAGCACATTTAACACAGACAGGAGGCCTATTGCAGGTGAAAGAACTGTGGTTAAATTGCTGGCAATTCCAGCATTGTGACACTTTATTTTGTTTCTTGAGGGGTTCCATAGTTACTTTTAAGTTGCCTATAAATTCAACATGCCAGATTCTCTTATTGGCCTCAGTTTTAGGTAGGTGTATTAAAAATAGAGGTAGGGGGTCCCTATTAGGACCTCTGTGGAGTTGGGTATTGGTGTTGCGGGAAGAAACCAAGTTTTTCTAATTCCCTCAGTATCCATGAAGGGTTTGAATTTTTAGGGAGACCCCTAATCACAACTTTTATTAATTTCTCATCTGGCATTAAAAGGGTATGGTTTCCCATCCCTTTTTCCTCCAAATAATCCTTTATTAATCTGTGTGCATTACTAGAAGGAATTTTGCACATTAATTTGCCATTTGGGAGATTTTTCCCATGAATGTTTTCCCCCGTTAGTTCAGAGAAAAATTTTAGAAGAAAATCTGGGTTTTCCACATTATCTATCCAAATAGGAGGAATTCCTTTAGGTTTTTTCTTTTGAAGAGTCCATCCCTCTTCATTACCTTCTTCATTATTTTGGGGTGGTAGATTAGGGAGGACTGCACAGGGTGATTTGCATTCATAATTTTCGTTTTGTTCACTATCATCATCGGAGTTAGACTCCCTGAAGCTAGTGTTGAGATTTGAATTAACATGATTGTGATATGATTCACACATGCTTTTGGCTAAATTGGAGGCTAATTCTTCCTCATTAGTTTGAATATCTCCCACTTCCATGTAGACTTCAGAAGTTTTGTTTGAATTCATTTCATTAGTTTCATAGACAATTTTATTATTATTGTTAGAATTTTGCACATTTTTATTGACAACATTCTTATGAGATTTTTTAGCACTGTTATTTGCATTTACATTATTATTATTATTATTAACATTATTTACAGTTTTATTTACAGTAGTATTTACATTCGAATTGGTAGCGACATTATAAACCTGGTCGTTAGGAATGCTTTCAATGATTGACTTTTCAAGATTAGTCAGTTCCTTTGATTTAATAGGTTTATCCATAGCATTTTTGTGCTCTTTAACTGTCTTTTTGACAGTCTTTTTTCCTCTGCTAGTCTTACTCTTAATATCGAAACTTCTAACCGAGGACTTAGGATCCTCTGAAGACGATACCGAATAGGTTTTTATACGCTTGAAGCGATTTTTTTCGCCATCACTTAGAGAAATGGTTGGCAATACCTCATTTGGTTTGTTTTTAACCCTTTTGGCATTTCTTTTACTTTTAATCAGTTTAATTTCTGATTCTAGAGTACTGACTTTCTTTAAGGTGGTTTCAACAGTTTCTTTTAGATTATCTATAGTAGCTGTTGAAAACAGAAAGTAAAATTTAAATTTTAAATCTAATAGAATCATTAAGTTAACATTATCCTCATTACTTAATTGAAGGCCTTTGGCCTCTAGAATGATTTGATTTAAACAATGATATGTATTTCTACAGTCTTCGGTAGATGGGTTGTCGTTAAGAAGACCGTACAGATCATTAGTATTAATTTTCCTATAGTTAAGGAGACCAGACAAATCCTTATAAGGAGGGGAGCTTACCTCTTCCCCAGAAGAATTGGGCATCTGGGCAGGCGAAGCCATCGTCAGAGCCAATGAGAGCGTAAGAATTTGGCGCCTTAAAAAAGGCGCGAAAGAAAGTAATCCGATATGACGGAGCGCAACGAAAACACGTCCTCACTCTACAGAGTCAAGGACAGGAATGTCGTGTTCCTCAGGACGTTATTATGTGTGCGTCATTTTGTTTCAATTTGAAAATGCTTCGTCGAAGAGCGTTGACTATTGTGATAGCATTCGAAGAAGAATTGTTCCAGGATTCTGCATAGTTAATCAAATTGACTGGAAAAATAATTTGGATCTTTTCATGTGTTATTCGGTATCCAGCATTTTCTAGCTCAACATTTTTAAGAAGACTTCGTTTATGGCAATGGATAGAATCAAAACGGGCAACAAAAGGGCGTGTTAGTATATTTTAAAATCTACTCGCTCTATTGTTGCCTTTTTTGATCAACAAAAATTTAAAATTTTTATTTAAGAGGTAAGAATTTTTATTTTTTTTACTGCTATTTTTATTTTAATCTGAGTCCAGACTTAACAGTTAGTTATTTCATGATGTAAACCAATTGTGCATTTTAGTAGTTGCATGTATAAACTTACTGGTGCTGAGGGTTAGTAAAATTTAGTGAAATGATTTTTGTAATTTTATATCAAGATTTAAAAGCTTAGTTTCAAAACTTAGCTTTTTTACTTTATGACTTTACTTCGTTAATGTGACGAAATTAATGTTGTCAAAACTACGAAAATGATTGTCAATTTGACGATACTAGGATAAAGAAATATTTCGCTACATTTGACGAAATTCATCCCCAAAAAATTACGAAATGTTCGCTCGGGGTATATTCTTGGAAGTGATTTCATCAAAAACAAAGAAAATTCGTTAATTTTGAGAGTGCATTTCTGAAAGTGTTGATCACTATGAACACCATAACGTAAATATATATGAAAATAGAGGAAATCAGTAACAATACAGGACTTTTTTTTTAAGGAACCACGAATGTTTCAAATTCAGAAAGGAAAAAAAGAACTTTCGGAAGAACTTAATTTTTATTCAAACATAAGAGAAAATATTTTTAAAATAATGCACCTTGTTAATACTTTGTAATTTTTTGAAGTTATGCGCTCAGAAATACTATACATTGATCATTCCATCTTTAAAATATTTGAGTATTTTATGCGAGATTGATGTAATCTTTTCAAAAAAATCATGTTATTTTAATGAACTAAAATTTTTAATGAAAAAAAAAAAAGCCAATTCTTGTATTGCTTTAGTATTTTTTTTAAGGCAAGATGTTTAAAAGTTTGAAGTATATGAGCGGATATTTTCAAACTTTTTCTAAAAAACAAAATTCGTAAGAGTTTTAAGTTTACATTTTTGCTCATCATTTTGTCTTATATATATATATAATTTTCCGGTGAGCTAGTTTACGCTCCTTTTTTAATTGCTCTATTTTTCTGTTTCTCATTTTCCCATATTTTAATCACCCACATTTTTACATTATAGGCTTATACCTATACGCTTATACTTATATATGCAAGATGGAAAATTATTGAAATTTTGCAAAATAAACAAGCGCTTTTATAGCAGCTTAATATTAATAGCAAATAATATATGAAAGTTTAATAAATTAGTCCTTTAAGTGGCGCAAAATGTGTATATTGGAAAAAACAACAAATGAACAAATTGAAATTTTAAGAAACTTTAGAGAAACATTTGAAAATTTACGAAACAATATAAACATATAAAAAGAACAAACGAAAAAGATAAGGCATCACATTACCCATGTTTGTTCTTTTTATATGTTTATATTGTTTCGCAAATTTTCAAATGTTTCTTAAAATTTCAATTTGTGCATTTGTTGTTCTACACAATCTACGCATTTTGCGACACTTAAAGGACTAATTTATTGAACTTCCATAGATAATTTGCTATTGATATTAAGCTGCTATAAAAGCGCTTGTTAATTTGCAAAATTTAAATAATTTTCCACCTTGCATGTATACATATAAGTCAAAGCGTATAGGTATAAGCCTATAACGTATAAGCGGGGATAATAAAAACCGAAAAAATGAAGAACGGAGAATTACGAAACGAAAAAATGCCTAACGGAAAAATGACGAACGCTCTGTTCGTCATTTTTCCGTAAAATCACGGAAATATAATTAACGAAACGGAAACACTCCGGCAACTCAGCTGCCGTATATTTTTTCGTTATTTTCAGGAAATTTTTTTAACAGTGTATGTTTTGATTTTAAATGTTCAAGGTATTTTGTCAAGTGCACGAGGGGCAGAGTGAAATAGTTCATTTCGTTATCTTATGTATTCATTTAATAAAGCACGTACGAATCTCTTTATTTCTTGATTTATTCACATTTTTTTTACTTATCAATAAACTTATTTATTCATTCATTCAATTTATTTAATTACTAGCTGATGTGCCCGGCGTCACGCGGGTTTAAATGCAACATGCCAAATCCAAGAAAATAAATGTATGACTGTCAACTAAGCCCAGTAGAATCATATTTCTCAAAGGTATTTTTTGTGACCATGCGGTAGATTGACTGGGTGTGAAGGAGAACGTGAAATCAAACTTAAATGCGTTATTTATTTTATCCGTGTGAATTTCCTAAAAATCGCTTTTATTTTCTAACTGTTGTCAAGATCAATTTTCTTTTTATTTAACTTGGTAACGATTATTGATGACTATAAAAATACTAATAAAGCAATAAATTCCATACTTACTCCAGAGAAGCCTTGATTTCAAACTTTCAGTATGATTACTGTTAATATTGTTGTTGCAAGGCAACACATTTTTGCAAAAATGAGTTGAAAATTTAATCCTTTAATGAGGAAATGACATGAAATTTACTGTTTTCCATAATAACTTTTTAAAATTAAGTTCTTTAGAAATAAATTATAGCTTATCCTGATTCCTGTTATGGTAGCTATCTATGGTGAAAAAATGATTAAAATCGGTCCAGTAGTTTTGAAGATTACCCCGGACATACATACGAAAGTAGTCTTTATTTATATAGATTCATTCTCTATTTTATTCATTCATTTCTTTTTCTCATATGCTATTTAATTCATTTATTTGTTTATTTATTCGTTTATCTTTTCGTTAATAATGCATAAATTAGCTTTTCATTAATTAACTCAAATAGAAAATGTTTCGCAACAAAAATATTCTATTTTTCACTTTGCCCCATGGTTTTTTGCGGGAAAAATTTTCACTTTTTTTAAAAGGTGCAAAATAACAGTCAAAAATGAAAAATAAAATTTCAACGATAAATGTATAACAAAATACATTATTCGTTCTTTATGTTCACTGATTTTTAGAACAAATTTCGGATTTGTTCATTTTGCAATAGATGCCTTATCTTAACTATTTCACTTTGTCCTACATTCCCCTACTGAAAACATATATTTTGCTCTTCTCTGAGCTCAATTTCAGGGATAGGGAACACAAATCCACCTCCCCTCTATCTAAAATCAAGCTAAAATTTCGTTTTTCGTGGAAATTTCCGCAGAAGAACCCCAGAACCCCCTTCCCAGAGACAAACTAAAAAGTTGAAGCCCTTGGTTACGACACGCATATAGAAATCAACACACATTTTCCAGAGTTATTTAACTCTGATATATTATTAAATAATTTAATTTTGGTAACAAAAGGGGAAACGAAGCTCAATGGGTAAATTCAGCCAGGGACGTCATTTCAAGTTTTTCAAGGGGGGGAGGGGGGCAAAGGGTAAAAACACAATACAATTTCACCAGAAAACAACAAAAAACCACGCCCACTTATATGTAAATACATTGATTTCTCAAAGTCGGGGGGACAATTGACTCCCCTCCTGCCCCCCCCCCCTAAATGACGGGCCTGAATTCAGCCAATTGTTCAAAAATGTAATGTATCAAAGGTAATAATTCTAATGCGTTGTAATTGTCTATGCTTAAAAATAACACATTATTCTGCGAAAACAGCATTGGAACATTTCGAAAATGAAAATGTTCTTTGAAACCTTTCATTCGAGCTTTGTAATTGTGTTGAAAAGTGAAACCTTTGGAGAAAATAAAAATCTAAGTTAAATAAATAAATAAGATGAAGTAAATAAAAAAAAGAATAAGTAAATAAATAATAATAAAAGTTGGGGAAAAAACGGCACACAACCTCTCGGGGCAATGCATGAAGATCTGAAATTTTGAAGCTCAAAAAGGATTTAAGAAATGTAAACGTGAGAAACTAATTGAGTAAAATAATAAAGACTGAAATTGATTACTTAGTTGGCGGCCAAGCTAAGACATTAAAAGTGGCCGCCGCGTTCGTAGTTATTGTTTGCACGATAAACAGCTGAACTGTTTGCTGTGTCTGTTCATATTAAAACGACTTCGATCTTTATCCAGCTGTCCCTTTTGAGAGGCGCCTTCCAATGTTCAGCTTTCGACTCTACAACTTTAACAATGCTTATTTTTCCTCTCACTAATATTATCAATTTTGAAATGATGAATGAAACTATAATTACTGACTTTCAAGTTTCCTTACACTTGACATTGTGTTAAATTGAAATGATTCTTATTAGTGGGTCATTCCATGAAAATGTTAAAATTTCAAATTCAAGTAATATTAATGTGTTGAATCCTGTATTGTTACGTTGGTCCCCTCCATTGTTTTTATAGCGCTGTAATAAGAAAAATTGGGCGACCTGGAGTGTACTTAATATGTTGAATTTTTATTGCAAGGGCTAAGGCAGGAACATGCAATACGTCCATGGATCGAAATGAGCGAGTTGGCGGTGTATTGCATGTTCCTGCCTTAGCCCTTGCTTAGAGGCGGTTACTCACTGCTTTGTGATAGGGCTTATAAAAGATCATCCGTAGTTAAAGCATTTACAGCTATAAAAAGTATGAAATTTAGGAAATTTTTTACGAGTATCTTTATTTTTTCCGTCAAAAATTTCTTTAATTCTTCTAATTTTTTAATGATATAATTTTTTTGTGTTTTATATTAATTTTAAGCTTTATAATGGTTTATATCAGGGCTTCCCAAACTGTGGTCCGCGGACCCCTTAGGGGTCCGCCGAGCTTTAGTCGGGGGTCCGCGGTGAATCACGAAAAAAAAAGGGGGGTTTTAAAGCTTTAAAATTACTTTTTTGCTTTTGAAAACCACAGTTTTCCTTTTCGAAGTATGCAGTTACCCTTTATGCCATACTCAATATTTTGAGACAGGTTGCTGCAAGATCATGCGGTCAAATCGTTTTCTGCTCTGACAAAATCGTACTGTCTGTCATCATGTTTATATGAATATTTGATAGACATGTTAATATGAATATTTGATAGACATGTTAATATGGATATTTGATTGACATAACTTCAGGCTAAGCCTTGGAAGCTACCTTCCAAGATACTTTTAAGACTTCAATTTCAAGAACTTTACCGGAGACGGTCCCCGAAACTTCACTCCCACATGAATTCACCGTTGATCGTATGGATTAGTGCTCTTACAACTATAATTTCGAAAAATTTATGGGGAACAGTTACTGACCTCCTCTTTCCTTAGTATCATCAGGGTTAGTCTACGTTTGAAATTGTAAATTTTAACTTTTAAAAATATCCGCGGATCTTTCCTTGCACCCTTTCGTTACCCAAATGGCAGATTCCTACGTTTATAACGCTTCCATTTCTAAAAAATTTGTGGAGCGCACGAATATCCCTCTTTCCTAACATAACCAAACTCTAAAAGTGCGTTTGAAAAGCTGTAATTTAGCAAAATTCAAGAAATTATTCATTGAAACTTCAATTAAAAATAAGAAAAAAATCCGGCAGATTATCCCCATACCTCATTTAATCTATTTGTTAACGAAAAGATCTTTCAAAAGAGAATTTTTAAAGCAAGGATTTTGAAAAATCCCCTGATGTGCTGTCTTGGACCTATTGCAACTCCTAATATTTCTAAAAAAAAGGTCTACTGGCGCGTTTTTAAGGCTTAAAATTTTAAAATTTTCTGGGGGTGGGTGCCCCAAAAACTGCTCTAACATCGCCACAAATCGTATAAAAAATTTTTTTAAGGTACAGTATGCAAAAATTTACGCACTTAAACTAGGTTCATATTACAAATGTAAAAGTGCAGTTTAACTTACGGTCTTTGTTACGAAAGATATATTAGTAAATATGAACTTCTTTTTACTGACGAAAGATAAATTTGAATATTTATGACTGTAAAATTGAGATTACGTGCAAAATGCGCCATAATTTGTTTTTTTACCGCTAAAGTAACCGTCAAGAAATCTAGCCCAGGTCTGGTTTAAGTTAAATTTTCAACTTCATTTACTTTGAGGGGAGCGGGGGAGGGGTGCAAACAATGTTCACATTTGGTTGAGAAAAATCAATTTCCCACTGGAGGAAAATCCTACATATGCTACTAGTTGATTTATTTAAAGTTCAATTCACTACGAACAAAAATTATCCTTGCACTTTTTCTAACGACAGGGGTCCGCTCCGAACTTTAATTCATAAAAGGGGTCCGCTGCTTAAAAAGTTTGGGAAGCCCTGGTTTATATAAATTGGTAAATGACAAAAATACTGCATATGTGTTGCATAAATGTCATAAAAGTGATATTTTCAAAATTTTGGATTTTTCAAAAATCTGCGTGATGGAACATTTTTATTGCCATATTCTTTTTCAGAACCGCCTAAAATATAAAAATCACCACTTAATGAGGAACAGAAACCTTGTTTACCAGTGTAATTCAAAAATAAATTCAATTTAGAAGTACTCCTAAAATAGCGTGCTCAACCCTCAGCTTTTTATTTGAGTTCTCGTGTATAGTTAATTTTATTAACAATAATATGAAAAATAGCAAAAAGGAATGGGCTGAAATTTTGAAATTATTTTGGAAAAGTTTGGGAAATGGAGAAAAATAAGCTCTCAGGAACGAACTAATCACAAGCGTTTCTAAAATCGAAGTTGGGGGTAAAAGAAAAAATAGTGATGGAGACATTGAAAATAGAAAAATGATAATTAATCAGCCGGTTAGGAACAGGCGATTAGTCTGTAATCGGTAAATGGCCAATTTGCTTATCAGTGCATCCCTATTCGTAACCAACTTTCGTTTTCAGTATGATCTTTTTGTTTTTTATTTTTTATTGCAACACATTTACATGAAAACAAATTTGGACTCATGACAGTTCATTTATGGGTTGACATCATGGCTCAAAGCCAGTGATTCTGGAGTATGACGACCCAAACCACGACACTTCTCCTTTCTGTTGACTACTACTGTCAGTTAGTTTTAAGTTTAAATTCAGGAAGCACAGTAACAATCAAAAAATGGTCTGTGAAAGATAAAAATGAAGTACGGGAATGTGGGGTAAAGTGAAATGGTAAAATATTTTTAGTTTGAAGCGCTACTTGTCAAGCAATATTCAAACAAAGTTCCCAAATATACAGTTATCAAAAATAAATAGCTCGAAAGATCAATGAAAAAAGTATACAAGTAATTTTAAAAAAATGATAATTTGATTCTAATATTCAAAAATATTTCTTGTTATTATAAAATGATAAACTTTTTGTAATTATGAGTTTAACAATAAATTGAGATCTACTGATGTGCAGTACATTCATTATTTAGTTTATATTAAGCATGCTTTGAATTTAAATGTTCAATGTTATATTTCTACTACATGCGGGGCAAAGTGAAATAGTTCATATCTTTTTTTTTCATATTATTTCATCTACTAAATCACTTACATATTTCTTCGTTTATTAATTTATTCAGATTCTTTTAATTATTCATTCACTTATTTACTCATTTATTCTCTTATTTCGTTATTCATTCTCTATTTTATTCACTCATTTATTTTTCTCATATATTAATTAATTCATTTATTTGTTTATTTATTGGCTTATTTTTTCAGTAATGATTCTGTTATTCGTTATGTACGCATTCATTTGTTGAAAATTACTGTAATTCATCAAATAGAAAATGTTTCATCATAAAAATACTATATTTTTCACTTTGCCCCATGCTTTTTGAGGTGAAAAATTTCCACCTTTTTTTGAAGGTGCAAAATAACTCCTAAAACTGAAAAATAACATTTCAATACTAGTTGTAATTCAAAATGCATTATTCCTTCTTTATGTACACTGATTTTAAGAAGAAATTTCCAATTTGTTCATTTTGAAACAAGTATGTTATCTCAACTATTTCACTCGCTTCCCCACATTCCCTTACTTTTTTTAAATCGGATATCCTTCAAAAATAGCAAAAAACTTTGAAACTAGCGATTTTACTGACAAATGCAGAGTCCATAGCGTTTTGGGGAAACCAAAACCGAATTTATAAAATGAATGGAAAAAAAATCAATAATCAAGAAAATTGTTTTAGAATTTTTTGAAATTGTGACAGTGATATAAAATGCATAATAAATTTTTTAAACAAAACTCTTCGGCCAAAAACTGTTACAGACTCTACAAGTCATAAGTTGTAAGTGAACACACTTTTTGATTAAAACTATAAGCTGCTGTAGAAATGAATATTTACGTTTTTTTTAGCCCAAGTAACAGTTTTGGCTTAGAAATCAATTTAAATACTAAAGTAAATTTCAATGTTGAGTCCATAACGATTAAAATTGCAATTTTAGGAAACAGTTAAAGTTTGGTGTGTCAGTTTAACTGTGAAAAATAATCTACATGACCTTTGAATAAAAGTTAAGCTTATTTTAATATTTATAACTGTAATCACTGACATATATTCACATTTAAGAGCAACATATTACGTCGAATGTGAACAGTTTACGCCCGACACCAAGGTTAAAATATTTTCAAATTTCATTCCTGATAATATAATTTAAAAACTGTGAAATGTGTTTTGCTCATGAGTATATTTCTGAATTCAATTGTTTTTAAAATTGAAATGTAAGCTAATACACAGAGCTTTCATGAACAACGATTTTTAACTGAAAAATGAATTTTCCTATTAGTGTGTTTACGTCCAACACCAACTCTTTAGATTATTTTAATTGCTATTTTAGGGGGTCTAGGTTTAACAATTAGCATGGCTTTTTGTACTGTAGGATGCAGGAAGTATTTTTAACACCAATTGAATTAATTTAAAGGAGTTTACATTTGGTAAATGGAATAAAAACTGAGAAATGTGTCTTCATGTTTTACGTCCGACATCATGGAATTGTTCTTAATACTTTTGTTTTTATTTTTTCAAAAGAAGAAACGAAATGAATTATAAAATCATCAAAAATAAAATAAATGACGCGTTTAAGTTTGATTTCACGTTGTCTATCACACCGAGTTAAGCGACCGTGTTGTCACAAGAAATACTTTAGTTCCAAGTTTAGTTCCATATATTTTTCTTCATGGATTTCGAATGACGCATTTTAAACCCGCGCGACGCTGGGCACATCCACTAGTGTATATATATATATATATATATATATATATATATATATACCCAGACAACACCAAATATCTCTAAGATATCCAAATAGGTCCATCATATATCCAGACGTCTCTTGGATTTACCACTCAACTGATAGACATCCAGATACGTCTATATCATGGATATGGATTTGTCAGATATTGTCTGGATATCCATTCGGTTACGTGTTTTGGATATGGATATTTGGATAGCGTACGGATATCCAGATTATGGATATTTGGATCGCGTATAGATATTCAGATAGTTACATGTTTTAGATATAGATATTTGGATAGCTTATGGATGACTGTGCGTAATCTCGTTTGTTGCATTATAAATGTCCATGAATGTCTACTTTAACCCATTAACCGCCGAAACTCGAAATCATTTTTTGTTTTTGATACAAATCATAAAAGTTATTATTTTGAACCCATACAATACTATTATGCTGCAAAAAGAGCAAAATTTCACTTACATTTAGAAATATAGGGTGTTGCGTTGACGCAACGTCAGCGGAAAAGGGGTACGGATGCGAAGTAGTTTTATTTGATACAATTCAGCAGTTTCAATGCGTTTTAGCCAGGTAAAATTTGTATGAGCTTTGATATGGCTTTGAAACGTGCAGAGAACTTTAGAAGAAAGTGAAATTTATTGTTAAAAAATCATATAATTTTGTATAATAAATTTTAAATTTAACAAACACCAGATTATCCAAGCTATCCAAGGTCATATATAATAAACTTCATTGCAATCGGGGTGGAGAGCAATATCACAAGCATGCAACGATAAACAGTTTGACAATGGCAATGGGGCCGTAGTCAGTCCGATCAGGGAGGCGTCAGACTCGTAACCGGAGGTTCCCGGGTTTGATCCTAGCCAATCAAAGATCCACCGTCGTTGCTAATGGTGGCTGGGCGACTTAAAATAAGGGTCATGGCCACAAAGTCCTCCAAGTGAAGCGATACCTCTGGCGGTACTAGACCAGGAGTTTGCTGGGCCCTTGGTCTTGTTCAAAAGAACAGAGCGCACGGAGCTAATTCGGACTTCCAACTTAATAGTGCTCGTAAAAACGAATGCCGTTCTTTTTCCGCCTTGAATCTGGTAGATCTGTCTCGGGCTCGGGTACCCGAGTGGTTTCAGAAACAACGCAGTGGCAATGCTTGCACCGTAGCCTTTTGTTATTGTAAACCTTGCGGTAAAATGCCCCCGAGGTACTGGCATTGGTAAACTGAATTTGCTTGCCGTCCTGTAGCTGAACTTTTCTTCTGTGTATATTTATCAAAGTGGGGGTGGGAGGGGGGAGGGGGGTCTGTAAAACATTAAGTGCAACCTCTCGTCTAAAATCCAACAGTGACTTTCTATGTTTCATTCTTCAACCTTGAAAGTGTCCAAGCATTTGTTTGTGTAACATCGAAAAATCACTTTTTCTCTCGGTCTATAATTTGAAACTTGACTATCGCATAAATCAACATTACCAATTTTCATGTTACATTGCTCAATGATACAAGGCTGAAGAACAGAAACCTTTTTCTTCTGAATTCTAGAGTAGCAAGAAACGTTCTTTACAGGCTCAATTTTACCGTAAGTAGAACCTCGAATCATCAGCAGAAGAGTTTTTATTTATTTATATATTTTTTTCAAAAATCTGTTCTAATGCTTCTTTAACTAAGATATCTTGTTCTGGTCATTTCAAAAGGCGGAGACGAAAAAAAAAAAAAAAGCTAGCAGAGTCAAAACGCACAGAATAAAAATGAAATCTATGCTTTCGGAAAAGCAGTTGAGACAGAAAGTCTGACTACCCCTTTTCCGCTGACGATGCGCTCACGCAACACCTGCTTTTGCTTTCCTTCCCTCCGCCACAGAATCAGTTTCTGAGTGAAATTTTTTTATAAAAGTGACCTTGCCTAAGAGTATTTCACATATAAACACAAACTTTTTTTCTTTTCTAACTTTTTTGATTGAAAAATAGATCACAAATTTGAGCAAAAAAAAAACTATGTTAAAGCCACAATTTTTATTACATATAAAAAAAAATGTTTGAGTCAATTTTTTTACAAAACATGTTTCTGTCGTTGTTCTTAAACCTAAAACTGAAATCGATAGAAAAATTAGTTAAATAGCGAGTTTTTTATGATTTTTCATAATGACCGTTGCGTCAACGCAACACCAGCGGGTAATGGGTTAAGGATATTTTGAAGTCATTTAACTTTTAGATATGTCTTGATTTGTTTATAGTTAGGCCTGTGAGGAAAAAGTTTTTTTAATTGAAAAGTTTATTGATTTAAAGTGAGTTTTATTTTTTTCGATTCATTTTTTTTTCAAAATGTGTGGTGAGAAAACTTTAACTTCTACTCAACTTGGTTGATTTCCAAAATCACGATACGGCGCTGCGATTCAAGCTTGCTCAAAATTAGTCAATTTTGTTGTGTTTCATATTCTTCGCTGTGATTGCAATGGCCGACAATGTAAGTTACCTTTCTTATTAAGTACTTCAGCTGTAATTGATAACTTTTTTTTTTTAGAATATTTCTTATAGTAAAAGTTAAGTTAATGCGTTATCTGCCGCTCGTTCGTTTGACTGGAATAGCGGTGAAATTTCACCGTTGCTTCTGTGTTTAAAGTTTTACAAACCTGTAAGGTAATTGAGCTGTTTTGAAAGTTTATCAACTGTTTTTTGTTTGTTTCCGCTAAATGATTTTAAACTCGGCGATTATTTTTGACACATAAGAATTTTCTTAGAACTACAAGTTTAACCCTAACTTCTAGAACGTTGATTTCTGTTCCTGTATGTTCGGTCTGCATTTGCCAATTAGCTTATTTCTAGTCTAGAAATCAGCTAGTTATCCAAACTTTAAAACGTTTGATGTTCATGAATTAACAATCTGGTCATTCATTTTAAGCATGCTTTCCTCTAAAGAAATCCATTCAGTTAGTATAACTTTTGACCTGTAAATGTGTCTTGAAAATGTGTTTGCACGAAAATGATAGTGATTGCATTTTATTCTTTCCCTTATGAATATTTTAATAAAAAGATCCAATATTGATCTTTTGATTTGTGTCTTGTTGATTTCTGTTCCTGTAAGTTCAGTCTGCATTTCGCCAATTAGCTTATTTCTAGTCTAGAAATCAGCTAGTTATCCAAACTTTCAAACGTTTGATGTTCATGAATTAACAATCTGGTCATTCATTTTATGCATACTTTCCTCTAAAGAAACCCATTCAGTTAATAAAGCTTTTGACCTGTAAATGTGTCTTGAAAATGTGTTTGCACGAAAATGATAGTGATTGCATTTTATTCTTTCCCTAATGAATATTTTAATAAAAAGATCCAATATTGAGTCTTCTACTTGTGATGATGTATTACTTAGCAGTATTTTCATTGGTGAGATATGCCCTATTATTAATCATTTCTTGTAATACAGTAGATAATGCTATGTTTGAAATGTTTGTTTTTTTATGTTTCTGTTACGTTTGAAAACTTCTTGATGCTGTACATTTTGCAATATTGGTATATGAATTCAGACAATACACATAACATTTTAAACCCATTTCAAATTTTTGAAAATTCACATTGTATATTTGATGTGTAGTTGCCCTAATATCGTACGGAGTAGAATTTACACCAAGTATTGAATATCAGCCATGTTTAAAACCATTGTGAAAACACGTGAATGTCTAAGTATATAGATTACTATGTTCCTTCTCTGAAGTTGTTTGCAGTATCCTGTCGGACAAGCATGGAAGTATATGGCTCATAATTTAGTTGTTATGACTAACAAACCACCAAACATTTAGTTATTATCTGACATAAACGGAAAACGAAGAGAAAGAATACCGAGAAGAACATTCAGGAGAAACTTTTTATAATTGATGGAGTTTCTCTTTTATGTTTCTTCTCTGTGAAGTCGACTTCTTTTAGCAACGCCTAAACATTTAAGGTAAGTATATTTTATAATTTATAAGTAGATTTTGTTCTAAAATGTTTGAAGTGTTAGTACTGATGCTGGAAAAGAGCTTAATAACAGTTTGACTAAGGCATCTGAACTTGGTTATTGCTGTAATTGTCTTGATTCTTGTACAGTCAAACCTGCTTATTGGAATATTGGGGAAAAGAATATCCCGCGTATTTAATAATACTATAACGTTTCAAAGCGCCTAACTGCTGATGTGTGTTGTTTCGATCCTGTAATGTGGAATATCTCGTTATTAAAATAATTTTACACGGCAAATTAACTGGCTACTCCATTAAGTAGACTCGACTGTACTGCAACTTTTCATATGTAATTTGAATTCTAAATCTTTGCATTAAAATAATGCTTTTATTTATTTATTTATTAGGTTATCAGAAAAATTACAAGTGTTTGCATTATTAATAAATGTATTGCTATATTTATTTATGTTTGTCACCCTGTTTTAGTTAGAACTAAGGATGATCAAAAGTTCTTAGCTCATCACAACAGATTTCGACATGGAAGTTGTTGATAAAAATTTGTTGAAGTACATCAAAGTCCGACATGTTTTAAAAAAATGGAACAATCTTTTCTACACTCATTTTTTAGAAGATTCGCACCTATGATATGTGTGGCCTACGTGACGGTATTTTTGTGCATTTTTTAAAGTGTTAGTCAATAAAAAATTTTTAGCACTTTGATGGCATTACTGCTTTTTTTATTATGTAAAATTTATTTTAAAAGTAGATTGCTGTTGCTGCATATGTGAAGGAAATATCATATAAAAGTAGGTCATTTGACTTGGAACTTCAAAAATTTTAATAAAGTTCAGTTTTCATATATGAAATTCAACTGAATAAATATTTTCATATTTGCCTATTACATATTTTTTTTCCAGATCATACATTCTTAAATGATAGACAATATAAGAACGAAGATAGTTCAAAAATTTGTTAGTGTAGTATTTGTATCCAAAAATATATTATTTTGTACTTATGGGAGAAAAAGTGGAATTTCATTTATTTTTCTGATACACTGTCGTACCCGCTAAATCGGGTAACGGATAAACAAATACCCCACTTGTACAGATAAAATCTCTCTAAACGGAATGTTCCCCATGCCATAGATGCAATGTTAAAGATCCCCGCTTAAACGAATACCCCGTTTAATCGAATAATATTTCTTGGAACCGACAGTAGTCGTTTAAGCAGGGCCGACAATACAAGTATTTTATTTCTGATGTATGAATTTCTTTTAAAGAGCTTAACATTTCTGTACCTCAGAACCAGACTAACGTAAGTCCATTTTCGTCATTTTTCGGTAGCGGGGAAAAACGATCGTCGAATACATCGTTTTTCCCCTCTACTGAAAAATGACGAAACTGGACTTACGTTAGTCTGGTTCTGAGGTACAGATTTATCCTAACATTGTTTTGTTAAGAAAGTTATAGTAACAGATTTGAAAAAACACAAATGAACAGAAGGGAAAGTATGTTTTGTTACAAAAACTTAAAGCCAGTTACTTACAAACTAGGGATGCACCGAGTACTCGGTAAATATTCGGTACTCATCCAATTTGCCGAGTACTCGGTCAAATTTGGATCAGGTACTCCGCTGATACCGAGTAGTTGTAGAAAATTGAATAGTTCAAGACATTTTTCATTAATTAAAAATATGCAAATATATATAATGCAATCATTTACAATTAATATATTTATAAAATATGACTGCATTCTACGTATAAATAGAGTAAATCTTTATTTTAATATCCCCAAAAGCTTTTAAAAATTATTCATGTTTAGAGAATTAGAATTAATCAATAATAGATTAATATAATTTCAACTTAATTGATACTTTATATTTATTCATTTAATGTAGTTTCATTTTAAAAATAACTTTTTCTAATATTTTTACAAAATAAATAAAATATTTTAAACAATGCATAAGTTAAATTCAGTGGGATTTTTGTTCTAAGAACTATCATATAGAGGTCCAGTCCAATGATCATTTCATATGACAGGGTTCGAATTTACTGCTGGTCCATTGGTTCCAGACCAGTAAAACTCGCCTCGAATCACCATATAAATAATAAACAATCCAAGGACCACCATTTTTTTAAAGAAAAAAATGCGGTTAATGATTTAAGGTGGACCAGTGATGTTGTCTGTTAACCAGTATACATTCCTGTTCACTGGTCGAGAAGACCAGTAAAATTTTGTAATGATTTCTAACCCTGTACCGCTGTATGTTAATGATTTTTTAAAAAACAATTGGTACTCGGCAACTCGGTGCTCGGCCGAGTACTCGGCTACTCGCCCGAAGTGCTACTCGGTGCATCCCTATTACAAACTCTGATGTCTTCGATTAGTAACGAAAGGGTAAATTTATTCAACTGATTATTTCAAATGGTAGTTACATGTGTCAGCTTAATCTTTCAAAATTCAACAGAGTTTAAAAGCATACAAAACAATGTTGAAAAGCACAAACGTGCAGGAATATTGCAGACACGTGTTTCGGCATTACAAAGAATGCCTTTTGCACTGTGAGCTTATGGATGCACAGAAAGCTCACATATTCGCACTGAAAAAGGTGTTCCTTGCAATGCCGAAACCCGTATCTGCAGTATTTCTGTGCATTTGTGCCTTTCAACGTTTTATATGCTTTTATTTTTATGCACACAGGTATTTATCTATTTCAATAGAGTATTTTGTGACTCGGTGGCATAACCTGAATTTTCTGTCTTAGAGGGGCTATAGTATCCTTTTGAGTCACTGCATTGGAATATCAGTGAAAAAAATCTCGCTTAGTTTAATAAACTTTTAGGGTACCAAAACATTGCAATATGCTTTTATTGGTCCCGTATAATAGAATATCCTGTTTATTGGAATAATTTGTGCGGCAAATTAGCTATTCTATTAATGGGGCTTTACTAGGATTAACATTATGATTAAAATCGAAGGTTCTCGGGCGACTTTATCTTTGAACAATTTTCTTATTGTGCCCTTGTCATTACTCGAGAAGTTGTTATTGTTGCTTCTCTATTGGAAAAACTTATGAAAGCACCCTTGGTATGTGTATGTATTGATCTCTTTTTGCCCTTAAATACTGCTAAAATATTAATTTAAAAAGTTAAATATTGCTTTGAATTTTTTATAAAAAACAATTTTTAGTGATTTTAAAAGAACATAAATAAAATGCACTTTGCTGAATATGATGCATACATAGCATGTGACAAAAATTGAGTTGTCAGGCTTTTTCAATATACTAAATTCTTTTTCAAACAAATTTAAATGACGATGCGGAAAATATTGAAAATGAAATGCAAACTAAAATTTCCTTCAGAATGATTTCTAGAATATAAAACACAAGGATAATTAATAAAGGTACTATAAATTTTCCAAGTATAATTCTTTTGAAAACTGTTGATCAAAAAAATATATTCAAAAAAAGTCTGAATAATAGATTGCATTTTTTACTAAAAATATTAATTACAAAGTCTCTATTTTTATGAAGTAAATGTGTTAAAAGGAGAAAAATTTAAAGATATATAATAAAAAAGTTCATTTCTCAATTTGTTCTGTAAATTTAATGACTTTGTATTTAAATTTTTAAAAGATGCAATTTTTTTTCTCACTGCTAAGTACACACACAACAAGGATATTCTAGACGTCTTTAAGCTATCCAAATAGCCACAGCCCTTGGATATCTAACAGATGTAATCTACATCTGACACACATCTCATGGATATCCATCCTTTATCCATAATATCTAAGGGATATCCAGTGCATATCCAACAGATATCGCGATATCCAAACCTCTCTGAGACGTGCCATGGATGCAACCTTTCTAACCTTTGGTGGATATTGTGGAGATTTGTAGATATCCCATGGATATCTAGTGGATTTTACAATATCTACTTTCAATAGCCAGTGGATATCTAGTAGATGGCTTTTGGCTGTGGTGTGTTGTCTGGGTATATATATACACTGGCGGAAAAAAAATCCCAACACCAAGAAAAAATTGCCGTAGAGTAATGAAATTTGGGTAATGCAATTGTCTTGTTAACATGTTTAATTGATTAAATGTACAAGATCACTGGCAAATTTAAGCTCAAGAAAATGCTGTGCAAATGTGAAATTATGTTAATTTTATAGAGGGTGTAACCTTCAGAATTTTGAAGGCAAGCCTGCAAGCGTGCATGCATTATGTCATACAGGTGCTGAATGTCACTTTGTGGTATGGAGTTCCATGCTTGTTGCACTTGCTGTGTCAATACTAGGGCAGTCATTGCTGACTGTGGATGATGCGCGAGGTGCCATCCCATGATATCCCATACGTTATCAATTGGAGACAGACCTGGTGATTTTGCAGGTAGTGGTAACATGTCAGCACTCTGTAGAGCACATTGCGTTACAGCAGCGATGTGAGGGCGAGCGTTATCCGGTTGGAAAACGCCCCCTTGAATGCTACTCATGAAGGGCTGTACAACTGGTTAAATTAACAGACTGACGACAAATTTTCAGTCAGTGAGTTTGGGATAACCACAAGAATGCCCCTGCTGTCGTAGGAAATTGCTCCAGAGACCATAACTCCAGGCGTGAGTCACGTGTGTCTAGGCCGTAGACCGCTTGGATGCAGGCGGTCCCCTGGCCTCCTTCTGACCAAAGCCACCGCTGGCACTAATTCAGAATCTGTTTTCATCAAAAATTACAACAGATCTCCACTCGACCTCCAGTGAGCTCTGTCGTGGCACTGCCGGCGGAAAAGGCAATGGTTTGCAGTCAATGGAATAACGGCTACAGGCTGCCTGGCTCGGAACTGTCCTTGAAGTAAACAGTTTCTTACCGTTCCTTGGGTCACGACGGTACCAACTGCAGCTCGAATGTCAGCCACAGATGCAGTACGATGCGCCACAGCCGTACGCAAGATTAGGCGATCTTCCTTCTCAGTCGTGTCACGTGGCAGCTCGGAACTCGATCTTCTTGGTGTAGTACCATCCCTTGTCCATAGCTTCCAATAATCATGCATGGTGGAAACATTCCCACCCAAGTCTTTCTGCAATATCGCAAAATGAAAATCCACCTTCTCGTAGCCAATTTGTACGACCTCGTTTAAACTCGGTGAACTGTTGATAATGGCTTCTTCGTCTTCTTAAAAGGTATTCCTGGCTAACATGAACGCAATTCGTCCAATTTCACGGAAAAATAATACACACGAGCTTCACAACACGCTTTTAAAACAAGCCTTATTTGCATGTTCTGAGTGACGCCAGCTGCGCCACACTTATGCGCGGAACACGAAATTTCAATCGATGTCATCTTTCAGTTGTATAAACACGCCTACCAAATTTCGTTTATCTAACACAAGTCTTTCTTGGTGTTGGGATTTTTTTTCCGCCAGTGTATATATATATATATATATATATATATATATATATGTGTGTGTGTGTAACAGAAATACCTTCTACTGCTTTTGAGCCTCATACAATGGTGGAAGAAGTTATTGATTCAAATTTATTTTATTTAAATGCAAGCATAACTCAGTTCAGTATTTTAAAATTAAAATAAAGATGGATAATTGGAAAAATAGTTCTAATTTCAGAATAACTCTTCAACTAATTAAAAAGTAAACTGGACAAAAGTATAAACTCCAAGGTAAAAAACCTGGAATCGAGTTTTTTTTCCTTCGAATAAGTTTTTGTCGTTCTACTTTGCAAAATTACTGACAAACATCAAAATATGCTGCTGGACAAAATTATTAGGTTGTTCCATAATTATTGACCGAAATCAAAACAAAGAAAAACAAGCTTCAAAACGAAAGTAATGTATTTTCTTCAAAAAAATTGACCTTCCTCGATAAAAGTACACCTTTTTTTAACGAGTTTTAAGTGCAAAAATGCTACTGTGGTAGAAGTGGGCATCACATTGGTCGTGCCGAAGTCCCAAGTACCCCAAATCATAGCATCCTTATTCGAAAACTGTTTCTGCCTCACTAGCCTGCCCAACTGTTGAAGCACGTGGCACTGCATCTGAGCCAACTCTGCAGAATAATGTGAATGCTGTAGAAACTCATACTCCAAGACCTGTATGTTTTACTGGCCACCAATCAAGCCAACAAAAGTTGATCATTCTTTCAGGAGTATGGGACTTAACCCATAGACTAGTGCTGGTGGTTTTATGAGAAGTTTCACGTGTTATTTATTCAAATGACGACAGTACACATGTGTTGTTGGGAGCGCATGAACTCTTAGAAGGACGGCCACAAGTTCACGTAGCAGGCGGCTGTCCTCTTTGGGGAGAACTTTAAATTTTCACAATTGAATATTTAAAAAAAATTTAAATTTTTTTCCCTTTATCTACATTAAAAATGGAGTGGAATTGGTAAGTAAGACAACAAAATTTTTTTCAGCCCGATGGTGGTTACCATTGTCATGAGGTCAGCATTGAACGTGTTAATAGTCTGGACCCGCTGAAGGAACTCATAAAGGGGCCAAGGTCTTGACCGTCTACCAAACGGAGAGAAAAATCTTCTGTGGATGGAGGCTTGGTTTGAGCATCTGTTTTACGGGTTCTTTTTATTCAGTCGCTGTGCGTTGCGCTTGTGATTTCCGTAAAACATCCGCTTTTCGTCTACAGTGAGGAAAAGGTGCAATAATGGGTCACTAACCTTGCGTTTCTGCAGCCAGTTGCACTTCTCCAAGCCCTGTCAACGTTGCGCTTCCGTTAGTTGATGTGGTAGGTATGTTTCAAGCATTTCACCATGTCCATTGCCACCAAATGTTCAAATATAGTCTGTAGCACTACAGAGGGCTTGCCTGCAAGCTGCCGTACCTTAGTCTGTAGTACTACAGAGGGCTTGCCTGCAAACTGCCGTACCTTAGTCTGTAGCACTACAGAGGGCTTGCCTGCAAGCTGCCGTACCTTGCTTGCAAGTTGCCGTAAACAGTCCATATCACACGGCATAGGACGACGAGCGCTAGGTTCCTGTTCAATAGTAAAATCGATACTACGAAGCTTGGAAGACATCTGTGGACTGTCTGTTGACTTTTTGTGCTCAACTTCCCAAGCATTGCTGACGTTGGCCATTGATGCAGATGCAGCCGCCAAATGGTAAAAAAGGAATTCGTGCAGAATCACGAGTTACACGTCCCGTTTCTCCACGAACCCCCTTAACTTATAGCAATGAGCCGAAACTCGATTATAAAGCACGGAGACTATCCCACTACACGTTGTAGGGGGTGTTAGTTCATCACTACTTCGCCGATGGGAATGATCAGAAGAAGTGGCCTATATCATTTGCGGCCAATAACTATGGAACAATCTAACAAAGGCACAGTTGCTTAAAAATGGGGCTGAAACTTTTGGCTTAAGATTCCAAAATTTTGTAAATCAAACTTTATTGTTGTCAGAAAGTTAAAGAAAAAAGCTATAAATGCGAAGAAAAATGAATTTTCCATTAATTTCCGGGCCCCGAATATAACGATAACCCAAAACAACGCTTTGACTTTCTCATCAGCGGCAGTGGAGATAATCGTATTTTTTGACGTGGCCCAATGGCTGTGATGTTTTTCATTACATGATATTACTTTATAAAATTGCCTTTTTTAATTAGTTTTCACGCTCAAGTGACATTTTTTAAAAAAAGTTTGTAGTGTTTCGGTATCACCATCATCAATTTTATGAAATACAAGTGACAAATGAAATACATGCATCATAGTGCTGATGCATGTTTTCTGGGACGCCGTGTGGAAATGTTTACTGCAAAAAGCACAAAATGATTCAAAAATCTTTTTAACTCATCTTCAAAGATGTCAATGTAATAGGAGGAAAAAAAGACATTGACTGCTGAATTATATATTATTTTCCATCCACTCAATTTTACGAGTGCATTCGAGATTTTTACGATGTGTGGCCAGAGCGCGCTGTGACGTATGTCGAATATAACATCCTTTTTACCGCTTACTTTCTTCTCTTAACCAATTGCGCTGGAAGATGCTTTAGTGGCAAAATTTGCCAACGACGTGCTGTGCACTTCGACAGGCAATTATCAAAGAAATAAGAACGATGTGCGTGACACGTTGTTTTTCGATTCTTATCATTTATTATGTAAAAAGAGAGAGAAAAATAGAGAGGATCTGGTACACTTTGCTAGTTTCAGGGTCATGTTTTTTATACGCTTGTGGGAATTTCTTTCTTCTAAATCTCAAAGTGTCGTGAAGAATGCCTGAGACAGTGAAAGAGAGCGGGACGAACTTTTATGAATCAAGTCAAACCTTTAAAAGCTACGTTGGTCGTCTCTGGAGAAGGTGAAAGTCTAAACAGAATAGTAAAGATGAAATTAGAAAGCCGACGGTTAAACAGTTTAAGATGTTTAATACGCAGTTTATTTTACTAACATTTTCATTGCTTCCAACTATGAAACTGGATTTCTTTTTGAGACCTCAGTTTCTTCGAGCAACACTCTATTTTGATGCAGTATACCGACAGACTGCCTTGGTTATGACATCTACATCTAGAGACTGCAGTATCTAAATTCATATATTCAGTCTCTAAAATCCCTGCGTAACATGAAGTTCTGCCTTAGCTCGGGCTTTAGGGAGTTAAATTACTGCTCATTACTAAAGCTTTTATCTTTATTCTCGGGTTGTACAAGACCATTGCTTGTGAATCTAGCTGTTCCGCTAATTTCATTTTATAGCTACCCGTTTTCAGACAATCTCAGTTTCAGGAAGAAAACATCTGCATCTGGCTCGGTTATTGACTATTCCAGACTGATGAATCCATAACCTGGACGAAACTTCAGGTCATAACGGGGCTGTTGGTTTATTGCATGTAGTTCTGTGCCTTGGCTTAATGGCGAGAACTTACGGCTTATTGTATGAACTTGACTCAAAGAGCATCATGGGGAACCACTTAACAGAACTACTGACTATAATAAGCAGTACATTAGGCGCACCTCTATAGCCATTCTATTCCCAGTCCGCAGCGCCTTTCCCAATGTCAACCTTTTCCCGCTTCTAATGAGTATCAAATGGCGCGATTTGCTCAAACCAATTGAAGCATTCGTGCTCCCTGCGAGGCATTCCCGTCTGCGTTACTTTCGCTTTCGGA
>JAXGGA010013886.1:0-33763 GCA_038373865.1 Uloborus plumipes
AAATTAGAGTTTGGCAACAATGAAAAAAGAAAAGAATAGATTTTAAAATTAAGATGAAATAGATTGTAAAACTTTTTGGCCACTTCTTGTAAGAATTTTCCCCTTTGAAATGTAAATAGTGTTAATAAACCTTTTTAATATAACCTTTTCTACTAAGATGTCACCACTTCAATAGTTTTAAGATACTGAGCAGACAACCGCCCATAAATTTACAAGAAAAATGTGTTACTCAGATGTAACATTCATAATATTAACAGAAATAAATAAAATAAAAAAGAGGGGTAAAAAGATAAAAAGCATAAGAGGGTTGTGAACATTTTGGGGGGGGGAATTTGCGCCACTGAGCTTGGGGGCAGTGGCCGTACTCAGGGGGTGGGCTGATAGGGCTGCAGCCCCCTCCGAAATTTTCAAAACGAATTTGAAAAATGTAAGGGTTTTTTTTCTCTAACCCCCCCCCCCCCCCCTTTTTTATTTAAATCCCAAAATGAGAAAAGCTTTCAGAACAGATAATTAAGTATGGGACAAAATTAAAAGAAAGATTTTTTTTCGACATGTATGTTTTATAGTAAGTCATGTTTGGGACATTCCAAGTCAAATCATCCAGCCAAAACGAGATTTTGCACCATGGGTCTTCAGATTTTTATGAAACTTGATGAGACTGTTCTACCCATGGATATAAGAATATTTGGAGATTTTTAGATTAATATATCAATTACTTTCGGAATGGCAACACCTCAAAGTTTTGTCAAAAATTTGTCGCTTAACAAAATTTGCAGATCCAGCAGACGGACATACATCTACAATTTTTACTATAAAACAGTTATTTTTTATGCTAGAGGGGTAATTTTTTTTTGCATTTTGTTCAGAAATGTACTGTTAATTGGATTATGTAGTTAGATTTAAGATTTAAAGTAATTAAATTACCTCTAAAAATCAGTAATCAGCAAAATTGAAGATAATTTTAAGCACTGACATGGATTCAGAAACCACTCAATAACATTTTTAGCGTTCCAAAACTACCAAAACCCATTATATTAACGAAAACTAGAGTAAAAATGAGAGAAAGTGATGCAATAAAATTGGTGGGGTTTTGAGTTTTACTTAGGTTAGAGATGATTAAAATTACGTATTTAAAAAGTACCGAAATCAGTAAGAAGTTGTCTTCTACTGACCCAAAATAATACAATAACACATAGAAGCTGTTTTATAGTACTTTAAGAACACGAATAATGAATATACTGATAAGTAAAAATATTAATTTTAACATAAATATTATTCGACTACTATTTACAATGACTTCTGAAAATGGGAACTTACAACTTTGATGGGTGTTCTTTAGCTCCAGTTCAAATCCAAAGGAAAACTTCTGACGTCTAGGTGGAAGTGTACATTAGTATAATTATGGGCAGAAAGCTTCCCCTTACAAATTTTAATAAGCTATAAATAGTTATATATTTTAAAATTACGTTTGATAGTTTTAACCAATAATTGTTTTTTTTTATAAGTAACTATACGTTCATAAAACAGCTCCACAAATTTCAAAACGATGTTTGATAAGAACATCATTTGTCCCTGTTTGGAATGATTTACTTGGTTTGCCTTGACAGTCAGTCCTTTTGCCATCTTTGTTACTAATTTGAGAGAAACGGGGTTCCGAGTGGAGACTGAAGAACTATAATTCAAATCAATGATATTAACTAAATGTCCGAATCACTTATTTGCAGATAGAAATTACGTTGCTATGCTGACTTCTAGAATTTTAACAACTCTTTTTAAAAGTATTCCACCTTTCATTAATATTTTCCATTAATTCTGATCCGATTTTATAAAAATTACTCATATGTGATGTTTCTTCTGGAACTTCAATCAGGCACAAAATATGCTGAAGGGGAACAAGACGTTCATCTTGTCGTTCAGGTCAATAGAAAGTTTCAGAAGGTCCATGTGGGTGCATAAAAATAACTGATGTCGTTTTCTCCTTCATTAATTTTGTTCACAAACCCAATCCACCAGTTCTCCTCATAAACGCAAGCGACATAATTATTTCGGTCTGGTTTTAAGATCTCCAACATAGATGAACATGCTGCTCCTCTAACGAAATCCCATCTAATGCATGTTTTGAAATCTAGACTTGTTCGTTTTGCTGTGATTTGATTAGTTGACAAGGGACAGAAGAAATGAAAACTTTTTGTTCCTAAAATTGTTTTACCCGTCGAAAAACGTTCTTCTAGTTTATTTTAATGTCTGCGAATTTCCTTTTTGTCAAAAAAAAAAAAAAAAAAGAAATCTTAGAAAAAAGACTGCAACAAAACACGTACATTTGGTGGGCATTTGTAATTTGAGTGGATTGATAAACATTTTGAAGATTTTTTTTGTAACAGTTCTCTTGACAGTTCCACCAATGCCATACACAAACAGTTTTCCCATGACTTGTTCCATGGAAAGACCAACAAGCATCTATCTCAAAATCTGATTTATGTTGACATAAGTTCATCATACTTTTGAAATTTTTGTACTGGGCACTGCATCCATCAGTAAAGTTTCTTTGAGGGATCCATCAGAGGTCATACTGTAGATTACAGTATGACCTCTGATCCCTCAAAGTCCCTCAAAGAAACTCCGTTATGCTTTATATCAGATGACCCAAATCATTATGTTACATTTGTCTACTCTGTTCAACAGAGAACGACAGAGTATATTAAAGTTCAATTTCCAAACATAAAGAAAGTGGAGTACTTTATTGATGGGATTTCATTAGATGGGATTTCGTTAGAGGAGCAGCATGTTCATCTATGTTGGAGATCTTAAAACCAGACCTAAATAATTATGTCGCTTGCGTTTATGAGGAGAACTGGTGGATTGGGTTTGTGAACAAAATTAATGAAGGAGAAAACGACATCAGTTATTTTTATGCACCCACATGGACCTTCTGAAACTTTCTATTGACCTGAACGACAAGATGAACGTCTTGTTCCCCTTCAGCATATTTTGTGCCTGATTGAAGTTCCAGAAGAAACATCACATATGAGTAATTTTTATAAAATCGGATCAGAATTAATGGAAAATATTAATGAAAGGTGGAATACTTTTAAAAATAGTTGTTAAAATTTTAAAAGTCAGCATAGCAACGTAATTTCCATCTGCAAATAAGTGATTTGGACAATTAGTTAATATCATTGATTTGAATTATAGTTCTTCAGTCTCCACTCGGAACCCCGTTTCTCTCAAATTAGTAACAAAGATGGCAAAAGGACTGACTGTCAAGGCAAACCAAATAAATCATTCCAACAGGGACAAATGATGTTCTTCTAAGTGCAATTGGCCATCAAACATCGTTTTGAAATTTGTGGAGCTGTTTTATGAACGTATAGTTACTTATAAAAAAAAAAAACAATTATTGGTTAAAACTATCAAACGTAATTTTAAAATATATAACTACTTATAGCTTATTAAAATCTGTAAGGGGAAGCTTTCTGCCCATAATTATACTAATGTACACTTCCACCTAGACGTCAGAAGTTTTCCTTTGGATTTGAACTGGAGCTACAGAACACCCATCAAAGTTGTAAGTTCCCATTTTCAGAAGTCATTGTAAATAGTAGTCGAATAATATTTATGTTAAAATTAATATTTTTACCTATCAGTATATTCATTATTCATGTTCTTAAAGTGCTATAAAACAGCTTCCATGTGTTATTGTATTATTTTGGGTCAGTAGAAGACAACTTCTTACTGATTTCGTTACTTTTTAAATACGTAATTTTAATCATCTCTAACCTAAGTAAAACTCAAAACCCCACCAATTTTATTGCATCACTTTCTCTCATTTTTACTCTAGTTTTCGGTAATATAATGGGTTTTGGTGGTTTTGGAACGCTAAAAATGTTATTGGGTGGTTTCTGAACCCATGTCAGTGCTTAAAATTATCTTCAATTTTGCTGATTACTGATTTTTAGAGGTAATTTAATTACTTTAAATCTTAAATCTAACTACATAATCCAATTAACAGTACATTTCTGAACAAAATGCAAAAAAAATTACCCCTCTAGCATAAAAAATAACTGTTTTACAGTAAAAATTGTAGATGTATGTCCGTCTGCAGGATCTGCAAATTTTGTTAAGCGACAAATTTTTGACAAAACTTTGAGGTGTTGCCATTCCGAAAGTAATTGATATATTAATCTAAAAATCTCCAAATATTCTTATATCCATGGGTACAACAGTCTCACCAAGTTTCATAAAAATCTGAAGACCCATGGTGCACACCCCTGGATGATTTGACGTGGAATGACCCGTTTGTGATTATCCTATTATTCCGTTTTGCTCATTTTTATTGAAAATCTATGTATTAGAAATACCAATTAATGTTTTACAGTCATTCAATTCTTTTAAATAAATTTCAGCAAAAATTGAATTGAAACCCAGTATTGGGAACAATAATAAAATTAACTACAAAATTAACATTATTAGAGTAAATTTGCCAAAATATTGAGAACAAGTGTTTCAGCAACACCTCTTTCAATGAAGAAATGTTTTTAAATTTAAATGATCTCTGTGTCTCATCAAATTTTTAATGACACGAAAGTATTTTTGTCGACTTAAAAAGGCATTAAATCAGAAATTCGAGGCATTAACTTTTCTTAGTTACATTTCATGAGGTGTCTCCCCCCTCACTCAAAAGAAGTCTTGACTCAGCCCCCCCCCTGAAATGATTTGTCTGCGTACGTCACTGCTTGGGGGGGGGGGGGGAATGGGCACCCCTGAGTTAGAATGTTAATATTGTATGTATACTTAATCTAAATTTAGGCTCAAAACAGAAAACGACATGTAATGCTTTTAAGCTGTTTTATTACTAACTTTTTATAAAAATAATTCATACATAATTATCGAATTATTTATAACTATTCTGGTAGTAAATATTTTTAAAAACAGAACGAGTTTTCTTTACTTGCAATTTTTGCTCTCTGCAATGCTATTGAAATCAGTTTGTACAAAAATTACATCAACATCAATTGCTGATAAAATATATACGAAATTGAAGTCTGCTCCAGGCCCGTCATTTAGGGGGGTCTTAGTAGGTCAATAGCCCGCTCCCCCCGACTGGGAAATGAATGTATTTGCATATGTGGGCATGGTTTTTACCATTTTTTGTTTAATTTTACATTGTGCATACACCCTTTGCTTCCCCCCCTTTAAAAATGCGAAATAACAGGCCTAGTCAGCATTTATCATATATTTTGAAAATTTATGTTAAGGGCATTTTAGGCGATTTTCATACCTATTGAAATAAGGCCCTGAAGCCTGGGAAGATATGACATTGTAGAGTGGAAAAAGTATATTAAAAAAAAAACTAACCAAAAAACAAAGAATGCATTACTTAGAAAAATTGTTCTTCAGTCTGAGCCATTTTCTTCACTTGAAAACAATTTTTCAGCTGTACGAATTCGTTTAAAATCTTTCATTTTCTATTTAAAAAAAGTAGGTAATGCTAGCATCTATGCGACTTCACCTCTGATTAAAATGCAAAAATCATAGTCCAAACAAAAGTAAAATAACTTTCATTGACTCTTTTCACCGTATACGCGTTTCATTTACTCTATTTTTTCACGGACTCACTTTCCTTTTAAAAATTACTGGCTGCTGTTCCCCAGAGAAACGCGGGCCTCAAATATGTCTTGTAACCCCTGCATAGAAAATCACCAAGCTTTTTACTAAAAGAGAGAACAACATTTGAAAAATCTCCACATTTAGTTGGACGATAGAGATTAGGATGCAGCGATGGTAGGTTGTTTTCCCTGTATTCACACTGTGCTGGCCGTGGAATTACTTTTACAGCACTCGCTTAGCTTCATTGAGAATTTACTAAGTAAAATGTTTGGGAATAAAATAAGCCATCATAATTGGGAACTTAGCGACAAAGACTTCATAATTAAATAAAATTAAAGGCGGCCTCAATGAATTCTTTATTATACATTTCGGACATGCAGTGTCTCGTCGATTAAGGATTAAGGTACCTTTCCTACACCTATGAGAAACAATAATTTCTGAAAGCACCCGGTCTGCTTCATTTCTGTTTGGTACCTAAGAGAAGCGGAAAAGTTCAGATGAAACTAATTTTCGATAAAATTGGGTTTAATTAAGTATTTTTACAGCCAATGATATAGTGACAAATGTTTTCCTCTTTTTTGTAGATAACGGGTAGGGGGATTTGTAGGGTAGTATTTTCAGACCCATCATTTCGAATTCTTCCCGAGAAAAGGAGGGGGGGGGGTTATATAATCAATGTAAATTCTACCAAAAACAGCAGAAACCATGCTCACATATACGCAAAAAAATTTTTTTTTCCAAATCCAGGCAGGGTAGTATGCTTCCCTGAACTCCCTAAATAATCGACTTGAGTATTGTTGCTTCGTGTAAATGTCGTGAATATTTTAGTAACAGACATATATCATGAGATACGTCCGTTACTAAACCAAAGAAATTTATTAAACATTTTTTCTGGAAATCTTAGAAATTTAAAGGTATTACATAGATATACAGTCTACGTTCTTCATAGAGTTCATGCAATGAACAAGAATGAAACATCTTAGAAGTATTTTTGGGGTGGTTTGTGAAGCAGTTTATGTGTCTGTTTAAGATGTACTGCCAGCTGACTGACACTTTTCAGAACCCATGATCAATTATTAACTTTTCTCCACCTCACTCTACCTTTTGGCGACAAGCTTTAGATGTTACCATGTTCAGTTGTTAACTGGCTGTGAACTTGATTATGGGCCAAATACAACTCGATTGTTTAAATAAATGTCTTTGTTCTGGAAAAGTAAATTATTATAATCCAAAGTTTTAAGGCACAAATCATGCAGATTGCTTTAGACACGTGTTTCGGGGTTACAAGGAACCCTTTCTTCAATTCGAAGAAGTGTGAGCTTTTTAATTATCCTAATTTACAGCTCGAATCATGTGTCCAATGCGATCGAATTCTATCAACTAGTAAGATAGCAAGAAATTTCTCTCTGTGTGGGCAAATGAAATTTCTGGCTGCGCTATTGGCAGATACAATTGATCGTATTCTGTTGCTTGTTGTTGTTGTTTCTGAAACTACTCGAGTACCCGAGCCCGAGTAGACACATCGACCCGATTTAAGGCGGAAAAAGTACGGTTTCCGTTTTTATGAGCACCATTTTAAGGTGGAAGTCCGATTTAGCTCGGAGCGCTCTGTTCTTTTGATCCAGATCAAGGGCCGAGCAAACCCCTGGTCTTGTACCACCCCCAGAAATATCGTTCACTTGGAGGACTTTGTGACCAAGACTGTTAATTTACATCTCCCAGCCACCATTAGAAACGACGGTGGTTCTTTGATCGGCTAGGATCGAACCCGGTACCTTCCGGTTTCGAGTTCAATGACTTATCGATCGGGCTACCACAGCCCTCATATTCTGTTAAAGTGGTAGTACTCATCATTTCTGAATGCATTTGAACTTTTGTTGCTTAGCCATATCATCCTTTTGCTCAATCATTCAATCTCTCTTTCAGGTGTGGTTTCAGAACAGACGCACGAAGTGGCGGAAAAAGCACGCTGCCGAAATGGCGACGGCGAAGAAAAAGCACGACTCCGAGGCCGAGCAGCTGCGACACGACGACTGCTCGGACCACGATGACCTCGACTGTCGCGACAGCAAACGGCTGAAGCGAGAAAACGAACTCTCCCACCATCGGCAGCAGGACGAATCCTCGGATAGTATGCCGTCTACTTAGTTCTTTCCGACAGTCGAGTGAATCTAGTAGGCCATGGTTCCCAAGGATTCGACGGCCGATGCACGGCTCGGAATCGACCCAGTAGATTCTCATCATGTGGCCACGGGCAGAAGCTGGGCCTGATTACTGAATAGGCCATGGCCTAAGGCCCCACTAGTTAGGGGCCCCCAAATAGTTAAAATTGCTCTCATCGATGGCTAAATATGTTTCATCCAACGCCTCCTAAAAATTGTAAAGCCTCACTATAGGGGGCCTCAAAAAGGTATTTGCCCTAGAGCCCCTTAATATTTTAATCGGGCCCTGGGCAGGAGATTTTTCTCTCAGTTTGCAGTGCAGTGATCCCTTTTTATGGGATTCATTTTCGAGAGATATTTTTTTTTTTTGAGTGCTTTTCATTTTTCAATCCAGGGTTCACCGTATCTACCACAACTCGTGGTTTAACCCATTAGATGGGGCCGTGAGAAGTGCTCTGTGCTTTTGATCCAGACCAAAAGACTAGCACACCCCTGGTCCCCCAGAGGTATTGATTCATTTGGAGGACTTTGTGACCACGAACATTTTCAACGTCCTCCAGCCACCCGGGACTCTCCGATTATGAGTCCGACGCCTTACCAATCACACCACCACGGCCCCTTTTCTGAGTGTCTCGTAAAATTTCACAGAAACTTCTTTTCTTTTTTATCCCCACTTACATTGTTTCCCATAAAAACTTAATTTATAATTATATTGTAAGCAAACGATGCTTAACTGAATAGTACCTGGGGACCGAGCCCGCTCGGTTAAAAAAAAAGAGGTTTGTAAACTCGTGTTTTTTTTTAAATACGAAGTACTTATTTAGATAAACTTGAAAAGCATTTTTAAGCCTTTGGTTGCAATTACGCATTTAAAACAGCCGTAATTTGTTTTAAAAAACACAACCTTATTTAACATTTTGAAGGAAAAATCGGACACCGGTGTCCCACTGAACGAAACACCGATTTCCCATGAATATTTTACCTTTTACGCAGAAAGGGACACCACTGTTCTGTGCTGTATTACATAACCAGAAAATTATTAAAATGCTAAATATAATATTTTCCCCTTATTTTACCGTAAATTAATGCAGAGTAATGAACAAAGTATGAAAAATACGTTGATAAAAATTCTGCGTCAAAGGGTTAATCCATGCTCACCGTAAAATCACACCCAATTTCATTTCATTTGGCGCCGAAGGCGCGGGAGGGGTTGATGAGAATATATGCAGAGTCCCTGTTCTCCAGTACGCATTTAGTCCAGTTGGTTTTGACTTTCACTTCACTTGACACTCCAAGGTTCCCCCCGTACATACCACAACTCGTGGTTTAACCGGGATGGGGCCTTGAAGAGCGCTCTGTTCATTTTTGAACAGACCCAAGGGCCGAGCAGACCCTTGGCCCAGCATCCCCCTGAGGTATCGTTTCACTTGAAGGATTTTATGACCACGAACATTTTTAACGTCCCCCAGCCACCATTTATGAAGACTGTGGATCTTTGATCAGCTGGGCTTCCTCTATATGATCGGCCCGGGACCCTCCGGTTACGAGTCCGACGACTTACCGATCGGACTACAAAATCCAAAACTTTATCTAAATACAAAATTTTATCAAAATCGTTTGAGCCGTTTTCGAGATCCGAAATATATATATACAAGAATTGCTCGTCTAAAGATATTAGATGTAATTTTGTTTCGAAACTTAATATTTTAAGAATGAGTTTCATATTTATTGATTTTTTACCTGAAATATCTTACTAAACACTCTTGAGGAGGAAAAAAAGTATTTTAAAACTAACTATAACACTTTTATACTCAATTTTGAAATCGCACTTGAAAAGTAAAGTAATCTGATTTTTATATACTGTAAGTTACCATAAAATTCAATAGATGTCGGTGGACAATTACCACTGCTTTTATCCCAAAGCCCCTATTTTTTTGGCTTTTGAATAAATGAAACAGCTTGTTTTCTAGTGAAGCCTTGCTTTAACATTTCAAAAACAATAACAATTTAACGTTGCCAAATACCATAATTTGAACTTGCGCTGATGTGATTAAATATGAAATCCAATTGTTATAACAAAACGTGGTTGCCACGGAAACAGTAACAATGAAAGTACTCATAAAGAAAATGGCGAAATAAAAGCTTCTTAAACTTTCAATGAAGGCACAAAAAAACGGGGTTTTTTGTGAAAACTCGCATTTTTACAGAAAAAACGCCGACGTAGATGAGCTCAGAAACCAAAACTCTATCTAAATACAAAATTTTATCGAAATCGTTAGAGCCGTTTTCGAGATCCGAAAAATAAATAAATAATAAATATATAATATATATACAAGAATTGCCGTCTGAAAAAATACACTTTTTAAAAATTGTTTTGATTTAGTTAACTGATCTTTATGTACTTTTTTTGCGCTGATTTCAAAAATGGCATTGGTTTTTCTCTATCACGTACGGCTTGCCTACAAAATAAAGTTGAAGTTTTTGAAAAAAAGTACGAAAAAACGAATAATTTTGAATTTTTTTTCTTATTTTAACCCAAAGTAAACGCATAAAAATAATCGAACCTAGCTAAAAAGAGCATAAAAGTGATGTACATGTGTTGCAAAGTCATTATAAGTCAGGTGCTTGAGGAACAGGGCGAATAGCTGAACATATGTTGGTTGGGCATGAATTTTTTTTCTTTTCTGATTTTCAAATTGAAACTTGCGCTAAAGAACAAAAATTCCAGTCGTCACTGTGATTTTCAGGCTCTTTCCAAATCATAGTCTATCAGAAACAATTATTGAAAATCTTTAAGCATACATGTTAATTTCAAATCATTCTCAATGGCATGGTTTGAATAGGGAATTATACCTATAGATGAAAAGATGTGAGTCTAAGATTATCAAGTTTGCTAAAAGGCTATTATTTTTCTGCCAGCGTGGTCACATGTGAGAAATTACTTTAAGTCGATCGAGTGTTGTCGTGGCCCAAAGTGCAATAGCGCCGAACTTCATGTAAATATTGATCTTCATCAGAGACGAAGAGAAAGAGCGATTGACTGAAGTAATAAGAATAAAAGACACTATGTGACTTGTGCAAATGATAAACTGTTACTGGAAATTTTACGTGATCAATCATAATGTAAATTAAAACTGAGTTGCAGGAACAAGTCAACAACAAACAATTCCTAATATTTGGATGCTCATTTGTATTGATTGAAAATGTATTGATTAATAGACATTAATGAGTCATGAACTCAAGCAATTTGTTCTCGGTGAAAATTATATACGTATGTACCTACTGAAAGCCATAAAACAAAAGAAATAGAGTTATGTATCTAATGAAAGCCATAAAATAAAAAATGGTGCTATTGTGTGATGACAGCAGAGCTCCTGTATTTCTAAAAAATACAATTGATTTCTATCTTTGCTACCAATTTAGAAGCTTTCAAATTTTCATTTCTTTGCAATGGAAAGGAAGTAGTAGTGTAAGAACTGTTACTGCTGTAAATTTAAAAGTATAACGTTACAGTTGACTTCGTGCAAAATACTTTTTTAGATTCAATTAAATATCAATATAAAACGAATTTTCTTAGAATGAAAAGTATTTATGTTAAATTAAATGTTCTTTTGCTATGAAATTTATTCCTATATAATAAAACAGATAAGAACTATATGCCATGGTACCAGCAGGTTAAAAACTTGAAATATTTGAATACAGCTCTAAGTTATGTTACAAAACTGAAAAGAGAGAAATGCAAAATATAGTTTTTGATTTAAATTTTAGTTTTATGGCTTTCAGTTAAACATTTTTAGTTGAAGAGGTTACTACGCAGATTTGAATACTTATGTAGATACTTAAAGAAACAAAATTGTAAAAAAAAAAAAAAAAACATTTAATTTTGCAAAATGTATTTCTTTTACTTTTGCAAAGTGAAAAAAATATTTTGTTTTATGGTTTTGAAAATGTGTTTTTTAAGAAGATTACTTAAAAAAAATTTCAAAATAAATTTCACCTGTGAGATTTCCTTATGTTAAAGACAACTTTTAGGCTCTCAATTAGTAAGAGAAAGCTGAGTGCAGATGGGAGGTACCAGCGACAAAATCTTCTCCTGCGCGCTGTTTTCAGTGCTCAATAGTTACAAGCATTGCGCAGGTGAAAAGTCTAAACAACGGGTTTTCGTTGCTGTTTCTTTCTATCTGAAATCAGCATAAAAGGTTGAATGTATTTAATTTGTATGTATAATATTATTGAATCAAAATACTGTGATAATTTATTGTTTATATTACGATAAGACGTTGGTAATCAGAAAAAATTTTCGATTTTGATTTGAGCTGAGGGGCTGTTTATAAATGATGTCACACTTTTTTAAATATAATTGACACATTTTCCAATTTTTCCCAAAGTGTCACAGGATCACATGTGAAACTGTATTACACAAACATATTGTTGTAAAAAAAAAAAAGAGAGAGAGAAATTGACACTCAGGGGAGTGCCGATAGAAGTGAAAACTTAAATAATTGTATGTGTTTTTTTTTTTTTTTTTTAAATTGTTAAAGGTATTTTCCCACCACAAAAAATTCCAACGTGAATGAGTGAGTATCTGTGCACGTACATACACAATATATGTACAAACTTATGTACAGAGGTAACGGGAACGGTAAAAGAGTCGCGAGTTTGACTATTTTCTCATCTCAATAAATACCCAACGCTCCTAAATAAGTTTTCACTTAACATATTTTGGCTCAAATGAAAGAATCTTTGATGTCACACTTTTCTCCTCCTTCCCCTAATCACAAACAGTCACAATTTCAGGAAACCCAGTCCCCCTCAAAGCGTGATATCATTTGTGGACAACCCCTAAAATGATCTACGTCAGTTTGTACTTCATTTATGTTTAAATAAATGTGTCTAACTTCCTTTTTTTTCCATGTTTGTACGTAAACTATTCAGTTGTAGAATTATTAATTCGGCAGCATGATATTTACTTTTGAAGCCAAAACAAAAATATTTTGCTAAAATATATCAGAAATAGGAATTTTTTTTATTCATTTGTAACATAGCTAAAGCCAGGAAGCCAAATAGACTAGATAACACATGAAAGCCATTGAGTCAGTTTTTACACAAAATTAATGGTTAATGATTAACTTAATTTGACGATGAGCAAAAATAAAAATATTTTCATTTAAATTGTTATTTAACATGGTAAATAATAACTCAATATAACGGACTTTAAGTATTACGAAAAATATTAATAAATAATATTTTCCAAGAATACTCATGTGTTGTACTTCCATTTTTTTTTTAATTTTCACATAAAGAAAATAAAATTTCAATTATGTTCTTGTAAAAAGTCGAAACTTTCATATTTTGTTCCATGTTTTCAATAAGAGAAAAATAAAAAACAAATTTTTAGTGTAATATAGTATTCATATATTACAATAAATAAACATGTAAAATAAACTAAGCATTTGTGTGTCGTCATTTCAACGATCATAACATGGCTTTTTTTTTATTTGGTCGTATTTTCGAAGAAACACGGTATAGCAAAGCAACTGTTTATTTGCATTTATTCACATAAGAGACAGTATCGTGGGATAAACGTCGAAATAAGTGGTTTGCTGAAATTCAGTGTTTTTCAAACTGCATCGAGAAAACTCAAAAAATTAATGTTTTTTCAAAATTTTTGGGTATTGTGTAGAGTTGATCTGAACGTCATTAAACTGCTCTTTCCAACTTTTCGTTAATTTAAAGTATTTATCTCATTTCAAGAGCAAAAGTTTTCGATGAAAGTGAATTGATCTGCCGCAAATTCGTTGAAGTTTGGAAAAAATGCAATTTTTTCGATATTTTTTAGTGAACTATTTAAAAAATTTTTCTCTACTTTCGATACCGGATAGGGCGGGAAAGGTGCCATTGAGGGCATAGAAATTCCGTAAAAAAATTGAGGTCTGTGGTATAAGTCTCTTCCATTATCCACCAAATGCCTAGAAGATTCGCGCAATTTCCTGTTTTTTTTTTCATGCGTCGTTTTAAATTCAATTTCGTCAGAACGTTATCAAATGCTGTTTTCGCCATACTTATGTGAAATAATTTCATTGTTTGTGGTCACATATTGATGCCATTTTTTAGAAAAATGTCACGGTGACTCAAAATAAATTGAATAACAATTTCTTAGAAATCTCAGAAATACTGCATTTTTTCCAAACTTACACACGCGATTGCGGCATAATCTCAAGGAAATTATTACAAAATTTCAAACATTTTTTGGTGAACTTTGCTCTCCACAATGGCACCTTTTCCGCACAATCCCCAACATCGAAATATAATAAATATATGTTATTTTCCGGCCCACCCCCACAAAGTAGCCATTCAACGTCATCGTGATTTTGCTCCGCCCGATCATCGTAACTCCTCGTAAACTGATCCCGTAACGCACCGATAACATTGTATCCGAATCAAGGATCCGAGCACGGTTTTCAAAGAGCTGACTTTTCATCGGAAAAGCGATATCTTCCCGATTCAAACCTTTCCGTTTGAAAATAAGCCGAGCATCCAAAATTGATCCTAAATTCATCGGCCCGGGGACTGCAACTGCTCGTAAATTGCTCCTATATCTCATCGGTAATCTCGAGTTAAAACTCATCGGGATTTCGCTGCTCGGATTTCTGTTTGGCCGATGAGAGCAGTATTGGACGCAATTCCCGAAGAGAACCTCATCGAATCCGATCATCGGCCGATGAGAATTTCATCGGTTTCGATGAATGGCCGATCATCGGCCGATGAGATTATGCTGCTAGGGCCTACTCTACATACGAAATTTTAATCTTCTATGGTAATCGTCTTTGAAGTAAGCCAAATGCTCACTCAATATGTTCCTATATTCAAACGCGCATACAGCCGTCACGTAAAAACTTTTATTTCGGTTGTCCATACGTTTGTAAATACATATGTACGTACGGGCGTACAGAAAAAAAATGTTAGCACTTATCCTGGTGTTATTAAACTGGAAAACTAGGCCGAAATTTTAGTGAAACATTTTCCGTAATAGCAAATACTACTAAGGAAGTAAAATATACACCGCAAAAAATAGATGTTGTTTTTACAGTATAATACAGCTGATTTTATAGTAATTTTACAGTAATAAACTGTAAAATTGCTAATTTTACAGTAATAAACTGTAAAATTGCTAGTTTACAGTAATAAACTGAAAATTGCTAGTTTTACAGTTTATTACCGTGCATTTTACAGTTTTAAACTGGAACCTCTGCTGCCAGTATTATACTATTGTTTTTACAGTATAATACAGCTAATTTTATGGTAAAATTGCTAATTTTACAGTAATAAACTGAAAATTGCTAGTTTTACAGTAATAAACTGTAAAATAGCTAGTTTTACAGTTTATTACTGTGCTTTTAGTTTTAAACTGGAACTTCTACAACCAGTATAATATTGTAAAAACAGCTTTTTTTTTTCTTTTGCATTGTAGAGCAATGTTTCAATACTTGTAGTCAATTTCATGAAAGAATGTGCATGATTTAAAAAAATTAATTTTAAAGAATGTATGTAGTCTGGGTAAGTAGGAGTTCTAATGGGAGTAAGGAAGGCTTCATTTTCAAGCAATTAGTCGCAAACAAAACTACTTTTATTTAACAAAAACAAAACTATTCTTTTATTTAATAATTAGAAAAAACAAATTACTACAGAAAAATCAATTGCAATCTAACTCCTGGTCTAAGATACATCTAATCTGGTTTTAGATACAGCAGTTGAAGTTAATCAAGGAAAATACTAGTTGTACGTTGAACTTCAATGAATTAACTTTAATTCACTCGTGACTAATATCTTTGGGAGAAACATCAGTTAAATTAAAACTATAGAATTGAACTGTTTCACTTTCATGAAAGGCCGGTAGCCAAAATCAAGGAAAACAATTGTAACCAGTCTTCCACCTTTCCCAGCAAATCATCGTTTCTTCCAAACCATCAAAATGCTTAATTTTGAAAGCAACAAAGCAACAGTGATTTTGACTTATAGTTTGACGATGTTCCTGAGTAGATAATAAATAGAAAATGGTCAATTTCAGTACTTAAAAAGATATCTAAATTTATTTTCGTAAATTATGTAACAACTTTTAAATAAAAATTTTAACTTAAATGTTCTGCAAAGTTATATTTTGCTAAAAGCTTCAGTATATAGAATGAAGTCCTTCTACGTATGTAACTTATGAAACAAACACAAAATGTACAGTTCTTATTGTACGATTTGAATCAATTTCCTCTTGACGTGCCTCTCCTCAGCCGTCAGCACAGAAACATTCTATGGAAATTAAAGTGAAATTGTAGAAAAACTTCCAACACAATAAATATGAAAAATAACATTATAATATAAATAAATATCTCTGCATGGAATGTTGTTGTATTCCACAGATTGTTGTTTTATTCTCTTACAGCTTCCGCATTGTTCTAACTTATTTTCTGTTTCTGTTAAAAAACAAATTATAAATTGATAGATTGAATTTAACAGAGAGAAGAAACGTTTTCAATTTCAATTGTGCCTCTCGTTTATTCGTTTCGGAAAAAGTGTGAGTGTTCTTCTTCAGTCAGTACAAGCTTCAGTACTTGAAATAAATAGCCAAAATTTCAAAAAAAAGAAAAAAAAAAAAAAACTGCCAAGTGTAAGGTCTACGAGACGTACGACGATAACTCTGGTGACCCCTACAAACACGAGCAGTAGCACTGTTTGGATAATCACATTTTGCGTCACATGGGCAAATCCCATCACGTCCCCTCCCGAAGAAACAGAATTAATGTAACAGCATGAACTATTTTTCAATTCAATTCTCCATAGCATAATGAAAAGTTTTTAACTATTTTAAAAATACACGCAAAGTATTACTACTATTAAAATCTGTCCGCGTCTGTCTGTCTGTCCGTCTGAAGCTTGAACTCCTCAAAAACCGCTGGACGTAAAGAATCAAACCTAATACCATTCGATTCAAAATTTTCTAAGGAAGACAATAAGACCAACCGCGTAATTGTACGACGTTAATTAGCTGAGATATTAATTAAAACGTTGATTAAATTCTTTGCACTTTTAAAATTCCAAGACATTTATTTCTTTCCGTTGCCATTTTAAATTAAAGCGTTAATTAAATTATTGAACTATTTAAAATTCCAAGACTTTGATTTCTTTCCGTAGCTATTTTAAATTAAAGCGTTAATTAAATAGTTGAACTATTTAAAATTTCAAGACTTTTATTTCTTACCATTGCCATTTTGAATTAAAACGTTAATTAAATTATTGAACTATTTAAAATTCCAAAACTTTTATTTCTTTTCGTAGCCATTTCAAATGAAAGCGTTAATTAAATGGTTGAACTATTTAAAATTCCAAGACTTTTGTTTCTTACCGTTGCCATTTTGAATTAAAACGTTAATTAAATTATTGAACTATTTAAAATTCCAAGACTTTTATTTCTTTCCGTAGCCATTTTAAATTAAAGCGTTAATTAAATGGTTGAACTACCTATTTAAAATTCCAAGACTTTTATTTCTTACCGTTGCCATTTTGAATTAAAACGTTAATTAAATTATTGAACTATTTAAAATTCACATTTTTTTTTCTTGCCGTTGCCATTTTGACTTAAAACGTTAATTAAATTATTAAACTATTTAAAATTCTAAGACATTATTTCTTACCGTTGCCATTTTGAATAAAAACGTTAATTAAATTATTGAACTATTTAAAATTCACATTTTTTTTTCTTGCCGTTGCCATTTTGATTTAAAACGTTAATTAAATTATTGAACTATTTAAAATTCCAAGACTTTTATTTCTTACCATTGCCATTTTGAATTAAAACGTTAATTAAATTATTGAACTATTTAAAATTCCAAAACTTTTATTTCTTTTCGTAGAAATTTCAAATAAAAGCGTTAATTAAATGGTTGAACTATTTAAAATTCCAAGACTTTTGTTTCTTACCGTTGCCATTTTGAATTAAAACGTTAATTAAATTATTGAACTATTTAAAATTCCAAGACTTTTATTTCTTTCCGTAGCCATTTTAAATTAAAGCGTTAATTAAATGGTTGAACTACCTATTTAAAATTCCAAGACTTTTATTTCTTACCGTTGCCATTTTGAATTAAAACGTTAATTAAATTACTAGGTGACCCGTGCGGAATTCCGCAAAAAAAAAAAAAAAACTCTAAACTTAAAATTTAATACGACAATTTTTATTGGCTTCATTTGCACAACATCGCCATCTACTGCCGTCGTTCTGACAACTTTTCAAAGAGATCAAAGACACGTTCACTTTTACAACTACTACAAAAGTGATACCCTATAGTAAAATCAAATACCCAAGGCTACTACTAAACTAAATACTAACGTTATCGCAAAACTACCATAGTATTTTGAAACAATAAAAGTTACAATTAAGGTTTACCGAGTTAAGCCTTGGCTTGAAATGTCGCATTTAAAATTGATTTGAACAACAATGTAACGATTTTGACAGTTGAGCAAAAAATTTAACTTTTTCAAACTTCAATCGCTTATAAGTCGCTTAAACGTGGATTTTCGAGATTCTCGTTACGCGGCGCTAGCGGAGAAACGTTCTAAAGAACGCATTTTTTTTAATCTTTCGAATGAAATCAAAATGGAGACGATAGGACAATTATTTCGCTAGATAGAGTCAATTTTGTGCCCAAAAATTGAAGTTCGAATAAAAAACGAACCGACACTTTTTAGAGGGTGGGTCTAATTTTCGTCAATAGCCCGCGGGATAAGCTTCAAAATCATAAATTTTCTTGCAATTCGATAAAGAAATGAGCGAGTTTCGACCGGGTATAGGATTCGGCTTAGAGAAATAATACACTAGGTGGCCAAAAGTATCCGGACACTTTCAAAAATTTACATTTTTAGATATAACTCGAGAAATAAGTGATCAATTGTTCTTTAACTTTAGTCATACAAAATATATTCTTCACCGAACATTTCCAAGTTGAAATTAAATTACCCTTGCATTTGGGGGACGATAAAAAGGGGGGTCGAAAGAAAAACCGCTTTTTGACCATAACTCTTTGAAAATAGCTCGGAATAAGCTATGCATTTCAGTAATTAATTAGCATACTATGTATAATTACTGTACAAATTCAAATGAACGTACCACTCTTACTTCCGAAGATATGAAACATTTTTTAAAAAACGGCAATTTTATTTGAAGGGTTTTTGCTCATAACACGCAGAGTTTTTGATCAAACCTTATCAAAACTTCAGGAAAGATGACAAAATACAAGAGAAAGAACATACTAAAACGGTTTCTAAAAATATTAAAAATCCGATGAGATATGAATGTTAAAAGGAAATAATTTTGCACGGCGCATGCGCGAAAGACAGAAATTTATAACTACAAAAATATTGTAGCCTGGTGTATACTGCATCTTATAAAAAAAGTTCCAGTTGAATATCGTAAAAATTGCAAAAGATATCAGCGATCTAGTGAGCTGTAATTCATTCATTTGCAGTCAATTCATAAATGGAGAGGGGTTGTTCACAAATAGTGTGGGGACAATCGAGCATATTTTTCAATGTTAAATTGTATACTGTTTAAAAATTTATATTTGGCATAGAAGTCACATTTCGCCCATTCGGCCAAAAAGACCTTATAAGTAGGTGGCCAAAAGTATACGGAGACCCCCTGAAACATTGATTTTGAACGATGACGAAATAACCTTTATTTTAAAAATAGCTCTTTGTGGACAGACCCTCACTATGTATGTATTGTCTGCGAATGAATGAAATACAGCTCACTAGACCGCTGATATCTTTTTCAATTTTCATGATATTCAACTGGAACTTTTTTTATAAGATGCAGTATATACCAGGCTACAATATTTTTGTAGTTATAAATTTCTGTCGTTCGCGCATGCGCCGTGAATTTTTTTTTCCTTTTAACGTTCATATCTCATCGGATTTTTAATATTTTTAAAAACCGTTCTAGTATGTTCTTTCTCTTGTATTTTGTCATCTTTCCTGAAGTTTTGATAAGGTTTGATCAAAAACTCTGCGTGTTATGAGCAAAAACCCTTTAAATAAAATTGCCGTTTTTTAAAAAATGTTTCATATCTTCGGAAGTAAGAGTGGTGCGTTCATTTGAATTTGTATAGTAATCTTAATACTATTATAAATGCGAAAGTTTGGATGTTTGGATGTTTGGATGTTTGGATGTTTGTTCCTCTTTCACGCAAAAACTACTGAATGGATTTTAATGAAACTTTTACCATAATGTAGCTTATACATCAGAATAACACATAGGCTATAATTTCTAACGATATTCGAAAAAGTTTGATTGGTAGCGCTTTTTTCATTCCAATTTAAGGTACATTTTTCGCATAAATCCGCGAAGGCTTCCAGCAAAGTAATTCAGTATTTAGTGCATCATCTCAACTCCCTGTCGATAGCTAGAATTGAGTATATCATTTCCGCTTTTTGCATTAAATGTTCAAGGCTTTTCTCAAGTCAAATCAAAAAGTAACTTTTTTTTTTCAGCTTCATGGTTTTTACATAGACATTGGAAACGAACGCGCCACCTCTTGAACGAGCTTTTACTCTATGATTTGTATTTTAAAACATTAGCAGATTGTTCACGGCGTCAATTATTTTCTCGAATTTTGTAAATATGTGTTTTAGAGTATCGGTAACGTAACCGCTAGAAGAGATTGGCAACTAATAAATTGATTAGGTTCATTATTTTCGAATTTGATGGAGCTTTAAATACAACTTAACGGTATTTCTTAAATTTCTTTGCTTTAATTGGTCACTTTCTCTGGTACTTATAATAGGGCAGTTCCTTAGTATCCGATTGAACAGGAATTTTGCCAAATTTGCTGCAAGATTTTAATAACTGAGATTCTCGGCGATTTTTTCAACTGACGCCTATTTTTGTGCCGAAGACTACGTAATAATACTTTACTTTTTACACGACGTAACCAAAATAAACCGATTATTGTCTGATATTTATCGACTGCAGCAAAATATCCATCATCGATATAATACTCCCACATTTGAAAAGTTCAGTTTTTTTTCTTTTGTTTTCCGATTCCGAATGTATCCATTAAAAACCTTTTTAAAATTATGTCAAAAAGTAAAGTAATCCACATACTAAATTAATAAAACCCTTAAACAAGACTAAAATTACCACTAATTTGCATTTTTGCATAAATAACTGCTAAATGTTCCCTATTAATTTCGAAATCATTTAGGACAAAAACTTTTAACGTCATTTTGTGGTCAGCAATAGTATCTCAGAATTTGACAACTATTTCTCTGTGACAAAAATTAGTGACATAATAATACTTAATGTATTTTCATAAAGTAAGTAGGGGAGCAAAATTATCCTAGGTATCCCAAAACAGTTACGCAAAAATTTGGCGACATTTTAAAAATCGCCAAGCGGTGTGTTCTGAGTTCTTTCAGTTCAGGAAAAAAAAAAAACAAAGGTGAGTATATAAATTGTTTCTCAATATTATTATTGACCCAGGCAACGCCGGGTATTTTTGCTAGTTATACATAGTATGCTAATTAATTACTGAAATGCATAGCTTATTCCGAGCTATTTTCAAAGAGTTATGGTCAAAAAGCGGTTATTCTTTCGACCCCCCTTCTTATCGTCCCCCAAATGCAAGGGTAATTTAATTTCAACTTGGAAATGTTCGGTGAGGCCTGTATTTTGTATGACTAAAGTTAAAGAACAATTGATCACTTATTTCTCCAGCTATATGTAAAAATGTGAATTTTTGAAAGTGTCCGGATACTTTTGGCCACCTAGTGTATATGGAGATTGAACTATTTAAAATTCACATATTTTTTTTTCTTGCCGTTGCCATTTTGACTTAAAACGTTAATTACATTATTGAACTATTTAAAATTCTAAGACATTATTTCTTACCTTTGCTATTTTGAATAAAAACGTTAATTAAATTATTGAACTGTTTAAAAAGATTCCAAGATATTTATCTCTTACCGTTGCCATTTTGAATAAAAGCGTTAATTAAATTATTGAACTATTTAAAATTCCAAAACTTTTATTTCTTTTCGTAGAAATTTCAAATAAAAGCGTTAATTAAGGCTACGTTCGGAAACAGGCACCGGTCGCACCGGTGGCACCGAAAGCGTTCGGAAACTCAATTACGTCACTTTTGGTGCGACCGACCGCGTTCGTAAACACCTTCGGTTGTTCATTTTCGGTCGACCGGAGAGCAACCACTTCCACCGTGGTTGAAAGCCGGTTAGTGAGGTCACGTGACACTTTTTGGCCAATCCACAATGAATTGATGTTTTTGTTGTGAAAAATGTCTGCTCGAAGTTTAAGCGTTAATCTATGTCCATACTGTAACTTTTAAATCGTGAAGATGTTCACAACAATCTGTATGAAAATACAACAGACTAGGAAATAAAAAAAACTGCATGAATATGCATTGCCTAAAGTAGGATTTTACCGCATCACTATTTCAGGATCGTGATCGACTTGTATTGATATTGTTATTTGTTTGATTACTGAGTGATTGCTTTACGATGACAGAATTTAAAGCTTAAAAGCTTGCTTTTTTTTTTTCTTGTGGATGGGTACTGGGTATGTATGCGAAGAAAATTTCCGATGTGTTTTTTGTGACTTTAAAGATTATGTGAAAATCATGTTTAGTTAGCATACCGGAGTCAATCCCTACGAATGTCGTAAGCTATATCCGTTTTAAAAAGTATGCTTAGTCACTGCATTTGAAATTTTAATTCATTTTCAAATAGCGATTTATGTGGTTAAGTACTCCCATGACATTGATTGATCCCAGAAAGAAATTTCAATACATTAATTTAATTGCTGAACAAATTTCTAGCAACATAATCTTCGTCTAGTAATGGTTGCTTACATTGCATTTAGGTATGGAAATATTTCTTGACATGTTTAGAATAGTAAAATTAATTTTGGAAGAGTGAAAGTTCAAAATCAGTAAAAATCATAGTAGTACTGATCAATTTCAATGTAAGCGTAACTTCCTACTGATGAAATGAAATGTGGCAGGAAAAAATAATATTAGCCTTTGGACATTGGTTCAAAAAGAAAACATTCTAGCAGTGGCACAACCAGAAAATACTTTTTGGGGGGCACTAGAAAAAAATTTCTCATTTGATTGGGGAGTTCTCCCTCAGAAAAATTTTCAAATATTAGTCGTGAAAACGCAGTTTCTGAGGATCTTAGTGATGATTGATGAACGGAAAATCTAGGCGTGGGGGGAGGGAGACTTCCAAGAAAGATTTTAGAAATTGAAATTTTTAAAATGCTATTATAGACGATAATTATTGACATTAGGGCAAGAGATCGGGCTTAAGGACTGACACCGCTCCACTTTTTGAAAAACAGAAAAATCGATCCCTCTCCTCAGCAATTTTTCGACCTAGACGCAAAGTATGGGTAAACTTTGATGATGTTACGGGAAAAGGAGCTCTGGGGCTCGCTCCTGGAAAATTTTAAAATGGAAATATCAGAAAACTGTTTTAAAGCAATATTCAGTGATGGTAGGGGACGCTTAAATTTTTCGAAACATTAGTGTTTTCATGCGACAGCAACCGCTCAGAATGTAAAGAGGACTGACTGCTAAGTTTATCATCCAATTATCGCTTTTAAAACAAAATTTTTGACGATCTTCGGTGAGATTAGAGGCAAGGGGGTTTGGGCTCTTATCCAAAATTATTTTACAATTGAAGCCCTCAAACGCTTTTGTAGACCATATTTAGTAACATTAAAGGCTCAGTAATTATTAGCTATAGAAGCTCAAATAACACAGCAGTTTTAAACATTTTCGAGATTATTAGAAGCAAAGGCAGATGCAGCTTCTGGTTTTGGAAACGGGGGTGCTAGTAGCGGGTCTTGGAAATCCACAATTGGAAATTTTTTTAAATTGTAGTTTTAAAAACGTTTAGACTTTTCAGGGATATTAGAGGGAAGAAAGGTTCGACAGGCTTTGAGACAATTTTTAGAAATTGAAGTCTTATAAACGTAATTGTAGTTCATGCGTATAGTAAGTATAGTAAGAAATGAGGCTCAGGGACTGCCCTCAATTGATTTTTTAAAAAAATGGATCCATATCTATTCCCCCATCCCCTACAATTTTTTATAATTGAGGTTTCAAAAACGCAATACAGTCGACGCTCGATATAACGACCATCTCCGTCCCCCAGAAAAAGGTGTTTGTAACGAGTGGTCGCTGTAAGAGGTAGAAAATAGAGTATATTGGGATGAAGTTGGGTTTTTCCCACCAGTCGTTGTATTGGATAGTATTTATAACGAGTGGTCGTTATAACGAGCGTCGACTGCTGGGAGGATTTCCCTTCCCGAAAAAATTGAGAATCTGAAGTCAACGCAACAAAATTTGACATGCTCGTAATGATTAGGGTGGGGAACAGAGCTTTGGAGGAGCAACATTTTGAAAACTTACTTATTTTCAGAAGAACTAGAAAAAAAAAGAAGAAAAAGGGGGTCAAGAAAAAAGTAAACAGCTAAATTGGAGGTTGACACAATTAGTTGACCAATGATCTGCAGCTGTTAAAAAATTTAAATTTCGAGATTTATTTTTGAAAAACATTAGAACTTTTCCCCAACATTTTTTTTTCTCATTTAAATCACTTAGTTTTGTCATGTGTTTGTGTGTGTGTTTTTCTTCTTTTCAATAATAAAGAATATTAAAAAAGTAAAAACAGCAACTCAGCATTCTGGGTGGGGCACGGTTTCTATGGGGTCAGAAGGTAAAGAAGGGGCAAGCGTTGATAGCAGTAAAACATTGAAAACAATTTTTGAAAAAAGAGCAATCTACTCAAACATTATGGTGAAGCATACATTTTCTTCAAGTAGGAGCTTTAAAACCTAAAGATACGGGCTTGGAGAGATATTTGGTAAAACCTCACTCAGAGAGAATTCCAAATGAATCGATTGTGAAATCTTTCAAAAAGTACAATCTTTCAAGGGAAAGAAGTATCAGTAATTTACGTTCTGAATTGCAGGAACTTAAGGCAAATAACACTTTCGATGCTTATAATGGAAGGAGGAAATATGAGTCAACCGTGACTGATATAAAAATTAAAAGTGAATTAGAGGAATAATTTTCACATTTTTTTTTATTTTTAAGACTGAAAAATGTTTATTTAGTTAAGAATCAATGTATTTAAACAAGAAGCAAGAAAAAATCAATACTTGTTTGCTATTAATGACCTCATTCGTTGATGCATTAATTATTTATTTTATGCACCACCATGCAAGACATGTGGCGAAAGAGCACACACATACAACTGCCAATACACACAAGTACGCCAACACAGACACACACCTATCGCAATTGAATCTGCAGTTTAAAGAAGGGAACGAAGACCAAAATTTCAAAATTGGGGTTTTTCGTGATTGTATATCTCTTACTGTGGATTCACATGTTAGTGAGAATAAAAGAACAAAAACCAACCTGGTTTTTGATCTTTTATACGCACAAATATATCTATCCACAGTAGGAGATACACAATCACGAAAAAACCCAATTTTGAAATTTTGGTCTTCGTTCCCTTCTTCAAACTGCCGATTCAATTTGTCATAGTGAAAAACACGACTTGTATTCAAGATGTCAAAAATCAATTTTTATTGTTGTTATTTATTTTGCAATAATTCTATTGAGTATAGACCCAGTAGCGTACATAGACTTAAGTGCGCCCCTCACCACCTATTAAACATTTTTAAAAAAAATTCTGTATCGTGTCCGCCCTGCTTAATCGGGTAACGGATAAACGAATACCCCGCTTTTTCGAATAACATATCCTAGACAGGGCCGCCGCTACCAGAGATGGGACCCGGTACCAATTTTAATGCCGGTCCCCCCATGCACCCCCTCCAATTGCATATGCATATTTTTATGCCGTCGTTTCAGCACATTTGCAATTGTAAAAAAAAATGGAGAAAATAATTTTTTCGGAAAAACTTTTTTTTTAGTTACGAAAGTGTGCATCTGATTTTATTTTCACGTTATTTGTATCGCCAAATGATTTTAATATTTTTTTTACACAAAACGACAAGTTTGAAAACAGAAAAACACAATTTTTAACGTTTGGTTCGACAAACTTCAAAATTAATAGTTTGAAATTGCATTTACATGTAATATTGCATTGTTTAGTTGCTTATAACTGTGTTTTTAAATTTTAATGTAAATTTAAAAATTGTAATTCGAAGTTTTTGTAAAAATATATTTTTAAAAAACAGTATCTGGATACAGAAAAAGTTAGATAACTTTTCATGTCTGAGATGAGTTTCCCCGGGTTACTTGATTCTTGTTCTTAGTGCAAGAGACATTTTTCTTGTCTCTTTTGACAGTTTAGACTTGGTTTTACATTTGACGAGTTTCTGTAGCTTTTGGAAAGCGGTGCATTTTCTTTTGCGCAAGCGTGTTTCATTCATTAGTGTTTACAAGCAATTGTTTCATATTGAGAATCGGCAATGGAAAGCGAGATTTTTTTTTTTGAAAAACAGCTTTTTTTTAATGAAATTATTAACACTAAAACTGGAAAAACATGTTCATAACCTTACGGGCCTCCCAAAGCTCCGGGCCCCGGTACTAGAGGTCCATTATCCCCCCTCAAACGGTGGCCCTGATCCTAGACCAAATACTTCCCATGCTATACACGCAATGTTAAAGATCCCCGCTTAATTGTATACTACTTCTTGGAACCAACAGTATTTGTTTAAATGGGGTCGACAGCACCTCATAGTGCTTTTCTAATGGATTGTGCACTCCCGCGCAGCGGGGTGCTATGTATGCCACTGCATAAACCCTTTGTGCCCTCTTCCCTCAGCGGGAAAAATTGAAATGTGGAAAATAAAATCTATCTTGAAAATTTACGAGTTCACCCGATTATCATCTACTTGTCCGAAAAAGCTGGAGGTGGCTATTTCATTCTCATTTTATGAAAAAAAAAGCCTCCAGCTTTGTCGTTTTTCTGTAAAGTACACTTTGTGTACATCTGTTTATTTGTTAAATCTTGGAATTCCATTCAGAAAATTGAGAGTTTCCACTTCTTAAAATTTAAGATTGTGGCATTCTTGATTACATGGCAAATAGCTAATTCAAGCCATTCGATTTATTTTTTAAATTTGTAGTTATATTTTTTTGCTCAATTTTTAAAGAGATTTGACTATCACATGCTATTTGCTAACATTTCGTAATATTTCCGATGAGATGTTTTTGAATACAGCACTGAAAATGCTGGTAAAAGAACAGCAGCTATTTGGCAGCTATGTAATAAATAGAACAGTTAGCAGAAAGTTATATTCATAAAATATTTAATTGAGAACACATGGGTAAGAGTAATAGTAAAAACTTAATGTAAAATACATCAAAATAAAAATTATGCCATCATACATAGAAAAAATCTAGTAATTAAAATGGAATGTGAAAATTGAACTTTTTATTGAGCAAAAAAAACTTTAAATCCATCAAAAATTTCTTCTGTCTAACAGCAAACCAATAAACCATGGCATTCATTTTCTATCATGAGTCGATTTTTCATAAAGTAACAATACATAAAATCTTGTACAATAAATTTATTTTTTTAATAAATTAGTTATTGTGTACATATTTATTTCTTTTCAAGAATATACAAAACAATATGCAATCTTTCCTGTGCAGAGACAAACTGACAGTGAAAAGGAAAGAAAAAAGCAATAGTCAAAGTCAAGATTGACTGAGTTTAAGTTATTAGCGTTAGTATGCAGCAAAAGAATGATCGTGCAAGCTCATACAAATACAAAAAAAGAAAAAGAAAGATCGATAGATCTACGGCTTATGAATATTTAATGCATTAAGAAGAATCAAATCCTATCAAAACAAGCATTAGCAGACAATTTATTGTTATTCTACTCAGCGGTTAAAAACACAGAGAGTTTAGTTTAGTAAATAATACTTTTTTTAAATGATTGATGCGTTGAAAATGAAACATCGGTTCGAAATACAAACAAAACAAGGCAGAACTGAAAAAAGTATGGGCCAAAACAACAGTCAAATCTACAAGAAAAAAGAGCAGACGACGTTCTCGACTGAATAACAAAAACCTCATCGTACTTAAATATTAATCTTTGTCATGTAAAGCACAGAAATATTCCAAAAAATGCAATTTTTAACGCTCTTTTACAGCCAAGTTCAGTTTCTGAAATGACAATGTGGTCTGCTAAATAAGAAACGACCGAGAGACAACCAGAAGCGTTCGGAAACTCAATGGTCGACCGGGCTCACCGGAGAAATTCCATGACGTCACGACCGCGACCGGTTCAACCGCGCGGTGCCACCGGTGAGGTGTTTCCGAACGTAGCCTAAATAAAATTGCAATTGCTGTTTTTAGAAGGGGCTTTTCTGGCTGCGATCCATAAGTAGTCAAATTTAAAGCGAATGTTTAATTAATAAGTAGTCAAATTTAAAGCGATTAAGCCTAATTAATGATTAAACTTCCAAGACATTTTTTCTTACCGTTGCCATTTTGAATTAAAACGTTAATTAAATTATTGAACTATTTAAAATTCCAAGATATTTATTTCTTTCCGTTGCGATTTTGAATTAAAACGTTAATTAAGTTGAACTTTTTAAAATGAAAGAGTGTTATTTTTTTCATTGTCATTTTGAATACGTGTTATAACAAAGTTCTAACAATTGTTTTTATTCTAATTATTAATGACATATTTTTTCTCAGGTACCATTTTGAAAATGTGTTTTTAAATAAAATTGCAATTGCTGTTTTTAGAAGGGACTTTTTCTGGCTTCGATCCAAATATTAAAAGAACTTTTTCGTTTAGAATTTTGCAATTAATTTTACCGGAAGAAAGCGGTTTGGAAATAATTGTTTTTGGAAAGGAATTTTATTTGTAATTTAGGGAGAGTGCTAAGTATGCGCTACTTGACATCGTCTTTATTTTTGAGGAAGCATGTGCAAATAATTCGATTGATTCTTTGGTGCTGGAAAACTTTTAAGAGGCCGCTTTAGCGGGGAGTAGTTTATTAAACTTTTCCTAGGTACTTTAAAGGCGAGCCGCCTTGGCGGCGAGTAGTGAATTGAAACTTTCCTCGCTACTGTAAAGGCGAGCCGCCTTGACGGCGAGTAAACTGTTTAAACTTTCCTCATTTCTTTAAAGGCGATCCGCCTTGGTGGCGAGTAGTTTTACTCAAACTGCCTTCACTACATTACTGCCCGTGCAACGCGGCCAACGCAGCTAGTTACTACATATAAAATCGGATTTCGTCAGTACAGGAGTAAAATTGAAGTCTACTGTCAATGTGAATACGAGTAGATAAAACTCACATGAATTTTGTATTAAAGGGTACTTAATATCGAGAATCGTTAGTTAACTCTGTTTAGAAAAAAAAAACTAGATGAATATCCTGTTTTAATAACCTCTTATGTTAATTATTATGGCAATGTTTCTGAGAAATACTGCGAATTGTTACATAATTTAGATGAAATCATATAAAGTTTAGATGTTAATTATTTTAAAACGATCAAAAAGATATTTTATGACCTCATTTGAAGTCAATGAATATGTAATATATCTGTACTTTTATAGTACACTAGCTGGCGGCACACCCGGCGTCGCACGGGTTAAAATGCAACATGCCAAATCCAAGAAAAATAAATATATGACTTTCAACTAAGCCCAGTAGAATCATATTTCTCAAAGCTATTTTTTGTGACTATGCGGTTAACTCGGTGTAAAGAAGAACGTGAAATCAAACTTAAATGAGTTATTTATTTTATCCGTGTGATTTCCCAAAAAAATCATTTTCTATTTTCTAACTGTTGCCAATATCAATTCTCTTTTTATTTAACCCGGTATCGATTATTGGCATAGATGAATATAAAAATCCTAAGAAAGCAATAAATTTCATACTTACTCCAGAGAAGCCTTGGTTCAAAATTTTTATCATGATATTACTATTAATATTGTTGTTGCGAGGCAACTAAATTTTGTAACAAGGGGTTGAAAATTTAATCATTTAATGGGGAAATGACATGAAATTTACTATTTTCCATAATAACTTTTTTAAACGAAGATTTTTAGACATAAATTATAGCTTATCCTGCTCCCTGTTACCGTAGTTATCTACGGTGAAAAAATGGTTAAAATCGGTTCAGTAGTTTGGAAGATTACCCCGGACATACATACAAAAAGTAGTCATTTATGTATGTAGATTTATTGGCTTTAAGGGTTAATTAAAAATACTTTAAGGAACATAATAATTTATTTATTTTTTAGTTGTTTATGGATCAAAATTTTTGCAAAGAAGTGACCAATAAGAAGTTTGGTCACTTCTTACTTTTCGGTACCCCTCCCAAAAACTATTTCCACTTCCGCCTCCGAGCATGAGGTATAAAAATGAAACCCGCTCTGCATGCTTATGACAGGATAAAAATGTTCCATTGTGTCAAAGTAGATGGTTCACATTCTTCCATGTTTAAATGTCTTAAATCTTCCAGGCAGCAAAATTTAACTTTCAAGACTCATCCCATATTTTGTCCTTCCACACTATACATCTGTTGCAACCGTGGCAATCGATATTCACCCATAGCTTCTCACCACCGAGTAATTCCAGAGGAATATAATAACCCATTCACAATGATCAACCCGCTGAAAAAGCTAGATATGTCCAAAATATGCGGCCTCAGTCAAAGTTGAGGCATTCCGCCATTCTTCTATGGACATTTAGATCAAGGGGGCCATAATAATCCTTCCATAAAAGACTGCCGGCCATTCAAGAATCCACATTTTGCACAACAAGTGGTATGAGCTACCTAAATCGGACACTTGAGCTGGATACTTTCTCAATCTTTTGTCACCAATCGTGTCAACAGTCAAGGAATCTGACTTTAGATTCAAACCCGGTTTTTGTGCCCCATTCAAAGGACACGTGAAAGAGGCTTTGGAAAAAGAGGGTGAGGACTCAGGGAGGTGTGCAGCTGCAGAAGGTAACTTGCAGGTGCGGGCGCGCTAAGTTAAAAAAAGTTTTTGTCACTTTGGAATTGACTTTTGGAGAATTATTTTCTGCTAAGAATAGACGAAGGGTATAACTGAAAAGATAAACTTCTTTAGGGGGGTGGTTGTTGCTAATACCCGAATAACTGAAAAGGAACTTTCGGGGGAATCACTGTTAGTTTAGGTTTCGTGTTATTTAACTTGCTTTCATGACAGAATTTGGAGACAAGAAAAAAAAACTTGTATTATTTTCTAATTATTAGTAACTTTTATTTGTGTGTGTGTGTGTGTGTGTGTGTGTGTGTGTGTGTGTGTGTGTGTGTGTGTATGTGTGTGTTAGTTCATATGTTTTTAACCCAAATAAAAGATCTATTGTGCATTTTTTCAGTTTTTATTTGATTGAGTTTTCAGTTAATGATCTATGGAATATTTTTAGCGAATTTCTGACTTAACTTGAGAAACTCATGACAATTATTTTTGAAAATATTTATGGACTCTCTTAATTGTGCTTTTGAATCCAACGGCTCAAAAATGCTTTTAAGGAAATTTTGTTCAACACTTTTAGAACTTAACGAAGTTTGAACAGATAAGCATTCTTTTCTAAGAAATTTCAGTGTTTAAAATAATAAATTGAAAGACTTAAAGATTTATTACGTTAAAAATATTATAATTAACTACTTTAAAGAGAAAAAAGGCTTCTTATAGCGATAAAAAAATCTGATTGTTTCGTTGCAAAAATTTCTTATTATTTCACGTTGCAAGAAATTTTGACCTTCAACAAAAAATAAGGTGAAAGAAAAAAGAACATCATTCCAAGCCCCTAATTAAGGCTTGTGAGGAAAAATAATCACAACTCTTTTTTTTAACTAAAGCTTGTGAGGAGAAATAATCACAACTCTTTTTTTTTTTTTTCCTTTAATAAAGAACATAAAAAAATTTGATGTACCAAATAAGACCATGTAGACCATTGAAGCTAACCTTCTATTTTGCTATATAAAATAGCAAAAATTTTCTAAATCATTATTTTACCCTCATCAGAACCTAACTGATGATAAAGCATTATTAACAGGTAAAATTGAGGCAATCTTTTTTTATAAAATATTGTCAAAACTGCCTGATCTTCTTTCACAGTAAACTTTGTTTATTCGTGGTTCACTGTAGTTCACTAGTAAAAATAAAGTTGTTAAGGGTTCTAGAAAAATTTATTTATGTCACTGACGAATTTAAAGAGAAAAATGTCTCCGTGCACTGCCGTTTTTTCCGGTGATTCGGTAACCCTAGAGAAATAGACTCAGTAACGTCATGGTTGGCATTATTATGACCCCTGTGTCCTATTAACACACCAAAAAATCGGGTGGTGGGTCCACAAACAAATTACTCAAAACAAATATAACAAAATTCACAACTGCATTCTGCATATGTCGCATATAAATGTTCACGAACTGTGTGCAGAAGTGACCGAAAAACAGAACTACAACTTTATCAGAGCTCCGAATGTGACATTTCTTCTTTCCACATTGACATTTCTTCTTTCCACTGAAGTAAATATAGAATTTTTAACAGTGTTTTTGAGTTTATTAAATGTGGTTTAATATGTTTTTATGGTGACAATAAAGAATCTTCGATCTTTTAGTCTGATAGTTCTTTTATTTTTCTTCTCTTCTTTCCTTCAAAGGTGGCCTTATTAGGGATCCTTGTTCCTTATAAGGCTTATTTAACTTTTTTTTCGTAAAACTTGTCAAACATAATTTAACTTTAAATTTTTTCATGGAATAAGACTTTTTTTATATTTTATGAGTGTACAAATGAATGTATAAATATTAGAGCCGATTGAATCATAAATGAGCGACATATAGTCCTAGAATCTTAGGTTTGCCTTTTCTGCCGCTTTATGTTCTAGTAAATTGAAAATAATGTCCGATTTCTTCGCTGTTTAAGAAAAAAAGCACTTATTTTTATTTAATTCATAACATGTAATTAATATAAGACCATGATTGTTTTTTAATTTTGAAGTGCATTCAAATGTTTGACTAACAAACCCCGAACGGGTCATTTAAATCAACGAAATCGCAATAAAGAACGATTGTAATTCGATTCCAAAGAAGGAAGCAAATCCCGCTCTTTCGCAAGATCACCCCCAACCCACCATTGAAGTGGCGCTACGCAGTCTCGTCCGTTCGGGGCTGTTGTGGCATACACCGAGGGGGTCGGGGGACCCCTCTGCATCCTTGATGTCGGAAGCATTATGTCCTGTTGACAGCAGCACTCGAGCACATCCATTTACCACCTCGCTTTTGGCCACAGTTTACTCGTTCCCGATACGCTTCGTCGGACGAGGGAGTCAAAGGGGAGATTTTTATAGAACGAGTCACGGAATTTGCATTGCCAAGGAATGCTCCCATTGTGACATAAGTGCGAAATATGTAAGGAGAAAGTTAACAAAAAAAAAAAAAAAAAAGCACTGCAGATGGGTCGGGCTTCAACATCTGAAGAAGTTTTCGTGACCTAGGCAATGGTCGCTTAATTTGCATCAGGAATTTGCTTTGTGAAAGAATGCGTCTATTGTGACATAAGTGCAAAATATCTCAGGAGAATGTTTCCAAAAAGAGCATTGTAAACCTGGAGAGGTTTTGATAATCTAGGCAATGGAGGATTAATTTGAATTGGGAATTGCAAAGTGTGCAAGAAGCAAGTCACAAAATAGGAGTATCACAAATTTGTAGGATCTCAAATATTTAAAGAACTTTCTATAATTTGGGAATTAGAGGATTAATTAGCGTTTGAGATTCGTATTGACAAAGAATGCTTTCATTACGATATAGTGCAAAATATGCATGTGCAAGAAACAAGTATAAAAATCTAAAGAACTGTCTACAACAGTGTTTCCCAAACTTATTGAGCTCATCACTCCCTTCAAGACGCTGGCTGACACCTATCGCCCCCCCCCCTTTTCTTCCTCGAAAAA
>JAXGGA010013887.1:0-33763 GCA_038373865.1 Uloborus plumipes
AATAGATATGAGCAATATTAAAGTACATGAAAATCTTACCTCTCTTTAAAAGAAAATTAAACATTTAATTGTTTGACCAAAAACTATAGGTTTCTTTGTCTTTTTAATACGCTTTTATTAGTTTCACATGTGGGTTTGCATGTATGACTCTAAATAAAAGATAAAATTCACGCTCTTTACAAATATAAAAGTAATATATTCAATACTATTCTTAATACTAAAGGAAAAACTATATTACATGTTGATGTAATATAAGTTTCAGTTGTTTGTGTATGTAACTCTGAATAAAAGATAATATTTACATTATTTGTAAATATAAAAGTAATATACACTGAAGCAAATACGCCCACAGCTCGATTATAGCATCCTAAGACTGCAGTTTCGTCCTTATTGTGGACTCCTCAGTTAGGAATAGCCAATGATCGAGCTGGAGGCAAAGATCCTCTTATTGTAGCTGCCATAGCCCTGGCTTATGGGCGGTAACTCATTGCATAATATACACTGGTTATCATAAATTAAGGAAAAATCATTAAAATCGTGATAACTCCCTGAAAAAAAATCCAAATCATACAAAATTTGGATATGTTGCTAAGTAAGAGTTGCTGAGTAAAACTATGTTATGCAAATTAGTGGCGCTGCAATCGGAGTACTTCATCTTCGAGGAGCTTAAAAAACCACGTTTGAGAGCAAGCCTATAAATCTCGCCGTGATACTACCAAAAGAAATCTGAGATAGCCAATTCGTAGCTATGACTTCTAGGCATCATTTACCTGCAGAACTAAGATGCAGAGCCATTGGGAGACTAGAGGCAGGCCAAAGTCAAACAGAAGTGGCCAGGTGGCTAAATGTGAGTCCTTCTGTGGTCATAAACTTTGAAGCCAATTTTTAACCACAGGTTTGGCATCCAGGAGGTTCAGTCAAAGACGGACAATAGCTACGACGGGCGCTGATGACCGATATTTGAGGTTATGTGCACGCAGGAGTAGATCTGCTACTCCGACTCGTTTTAGATCCTCCCTGGCTGCAGCCACCGGAAGGTTGGTGTCAACTTCTACCGTGCGTAGAAGGTTTCACAAAGGTGGTCTGTATGCGAGACGACCAGTTATTTGTGTGCAGTTGTCATCACGCCATAGGAGGGACCGTTTGCAGTGGGCACGACAACATGTTCATTGGACGCATGACCAATGGAGGGTTGTACTCTTTACGGACGAGTCTAGATTTAGTCTAGAAAGTGATAGTAGGCATCATTTGATATGGAGGGAGCCTGGAACCCGTTATTATCCGTCAAACATTCGCGAAAGAGATGCATAAGGAAGAGGCAGTGTCTGTGTTTGGGGTGGCATCTCTTTGGGTGGATGCACAGAACTCCATGTCTTTCCCAGGGGAACCGTAAATGCTAAAACTTGTAGGGATGACATCCTTGATACTTATGTTCGCCCATACGCTGGGGCAATAGGTGATGCATTTCTGCTACAGGACGATAACGCAAGACCGCACAGAGCTCGCATCATACACGATTATCTGGAACACGCTACAATTCTGCGCGTAAAGTGGCCAGCTCGTTCCCCGGACTTGAATCCTATCGAGCACGTTTGGGACGCTTTAGGCAGACGTATTGCTGCCCTCAACCCATCCCCTCAAACCCTTGCCACACTTGCTACTGCTTTGCAAGATCAGTAGCTCTTGCTTCCTGTAGAATTGATAGACCGAATAATTGCCAGTATCACGTAACGCTGCTCGAGCTGTATTGTTGTTAGAGGGGATCATATACCATATTGAAGGTACTAACCCAATATCAAACTGCCACCTCAAATTTGTTCATTTTGTAAGTGTATTACTTTCTATAATACCATAATTGTCTGGTAATTTCTTTTTATGCTATTTTATACCTTACTATGTGTTGTACAATGTGGCCAAGTTTCATAAAAATCTACAAGTAACTTCTTGAGTAATCGTCATTTTTGTGATTTTTCCTTAATTATTGATAAGCAGTGTATTTAATACGATTATTACTACTAAAGGCTAAATTATATTATACGTTGATGTATTATAGGTGCACGTAAAGTTAGCGGATGTTCAGTAGTTTTGAAAATCTTTTTAGTTTGATTAACTATAAACGCGTATTTGTTAGTTTTTTAACCTATATTTAGGATTATTACCCTCCTTTATTTCTCTTTTTCGTAATAGAACCAACTAGCCAGATACAAAAATATAGAAAAATGAAAATACAGAGTCTTTAGCTGCTATACATAAAAGCTTTGATCTTTTCATATTTTATGCCCACTAAATATTAAAAACTTGTCTCGAATAAAATTAAATCAAAAACTTCTACATCTTTCCAATGCAGCCCGGGGCTGTTCTTTAACTATGTCCCGTTTTATCTGAGCATCGTATTTTCCTAATAAAAATGCCCAACCATGACAAGGTTCCCCAAGTATTCTTAATTCCAGGAAAAGCTAAATAAGCTTCTTTGCCGTAATTACTTTTGATGACAGTCAACAGCGAATAGCTACATCTTAATGGGGGATTCGGCGTTTTCTTTCTTTCCTTCGCCGTATTTTCTCAACCTTCTCAGATATCTTTACTTAATATTCTGCGGTAAGGGTACCCGTCAAATTAGAGATGCGATTAAAATGCGCTTTTTTTTCGGAAAAAAGAAACATACCTGTTATTTTTTATCAGAAAAACCGAAAATAGTGAGCGGCGTATTATGACTTTACTGCTAGTTTGCATTTGAAATGGGAAAAATCTTCAACACTAAACGTTAAAAGTTAGCTTATATATCCTGTCTTCCTGGGTGAAAACGGAGAAAAACAAAGAAAAGATTGTATTTAAAGAAAAATAAAATTTAGATAATAGAAAAATAAAAAATAATATTTAGATACACGAGCAACTTTTTAATGGTTTATTCGTTAAAACATTATAAGTAGGGCAATACGGGGCAAAGTGAAATTGCGGAGAATTCTACATGCACACAAAGACTGACACTAAAAGATGTGAAACACGTAACAAGTAATTATCAATTATTACACAAATAAGATTTTGCACTACATTTTAGTTTTTTTAAAAATGCTTAAAGTAACTGTTGAGCTACATACCAGCTGCAATTTTAGTTTAAGAGTTGCAATGACATCGTTACAATCGTCACAATGATGATCCATTTGACAATCTTGCACCCATCGTAGCTTTTCCGTCTGAACTGAGTCAAGTTATAATTAAAACAAAATCAAAGTGATTGAGTCTGTAGTTTTGTTCATCACTGTAGTAGAGATTCAATGATAAACTTTAAAATGTGCAGCATTCGAAGAATCGGTATTAGGCACATCTTTTCATCTCTAATGAATATATATATCCAACTTTTTGACTCTGACTCTGAGTTCGCAGTGATGGCAGAAATGCAAGCTCGGAAAAAAAATAAGTGATTCATTTTCTTAGAAATTTAGAGCTTTTGACTCAGACTCTGAATCATAGCTCAGACTTTGACCCCTAGTCGCTGACTCCGACTCCGCAGCCATGGCAGAAATTCAGGCTCGGAAAGAAATGGTCTACTCCCACTAATGGAATTTTAGAGCCTTTGATTCCAACTCCGACTGACGACACCAAATCCTCGACTCTAACTCTGACTCAGAAAACATGGCAGACATGCTGATTGGGGAAAAAAAAGGGCTGACTTTTACTCTAAAAAGAAAGAACTGTGCAGACGATTTTTTGTTTATTCACGTATTTTTCAAATTTCATTTATTATTACTTTTCTTTCTGTTTTTTTTTTTTTTTTTTGGCAGATAATTTTTCTTCTAGCAGAAATTATTTAGTTAAAAGAACATTTTATTACTTAGTACATTTATGAAGTATATTTATTTGCACATTTACTTTTAATTATTGGCAATGGATTAAAAATAAAATTAAGGATGATTATGTACAAACTTTTTTTTTTGTTGATAAAATGTATTTTGATGTTCTTTCTAATTCTTTTTTTAAGACGATGAAGGAGTTTTTTTGTGGAAAAAATATATATTAGATGCATTGATTAAAAGGTGCTGCAATCTCATTTAATCGTTTATTTTCTTTTTACGTATTTAGTTCATCAGATGAGAGAGGTTTATTTTGTTTTTAGAAATCAGCTTTAAATGCTTAAATGGTATATTTGGCATAATTTGCAGCTTCAGATAATAAAGAGGATACTGATCAGATGCTAAAATGTCAATTAGGCTCGTTTAGTTCCTAACGGAGATTCTTGTCTATTTTCCAAATGATAAATTTATTTACCGAGTAAAAGTGCTGTACATAGTATAAAAGGCCGGTAAAAGGGTAAAAATTGACTTAGCAGAATCAATTTTTACTTGACACATTGAATCAGTTTTAAATGCTTAAATGGTATATTTGGCATAATTTGCAGCCTCAGATAATAAAGAGGATACTGATCAGATGCTAAAATGTCAATTAGGCTCGTTTAGTTCCTAACGGAGATTCTTGTCTATTTTCCAAATGATAAATTTATTTACCGAGTAAAAGTGCTGTACATAGTATAAAAGGCCGGTAAAAGGGTAAAAATTGACTTAGCAGAATCAATTTTTACTTGACACATTGAATCAGCTTTAAATGCTTAAATGGTATATTTGGCATAATTTGCAGTCTCAGATAGTAAAGAGCATACTGATCAGATGCTAAAATGTCAATTAGGCTCGTTTAGTTTTTAACAGAGATTCTTGTCTATTTTCCAAATGATAAATTTATTTACCGAGTAAAAGTGCTGTACATCGTATAAAAGGCCGGTAAAAGGGTAAAACTTGACTTAGCAGAATCAATATTTACTTGACAGCATTGAATCAGCTTTAAATGTTTAAATGGTATATTTGGCATAATTTGCAGCCTCAGATAATAAAGAGGATACTGATCAGATGCAAAAAGGTCAATTAGGCTCGTTTAGTTCCTAACGGAGATTCTTGTCTATTTTCCAAATGATAAATTTATTTACCGAGTAAAAGTGCTGTACATCGTATAAAAGGCCGGTAAAAGGGTAAAAATTGACTTAGCAGAATCAATATTTACTTGACAGCATTGAATCAGCTTTAAATGTTTAAATGGTATATTTGGCATAATTTGCAGCCTCAGATAATAAAGAGGATACTGATCAGATGCTAAAATGTCAATTAGGCTCGTTTAGTTCCTAACGGAGATTCTTGTCTATTTTCCAAATGATAAATTTATTTACCGAGTAAAAGTGCTGTACATAGTATAAAAGGCCGGTAAAAGGGTAAAAATTGACTTAGCAGAATCAATTTTTACTTGACACATTGAATCAGCTTTAAATGCTTAAATGGTATATTTGGCATAATTTGCAGTCTCAGATAGTAAAGAGCATACTGATCAGATGCTAAAATGTCAATTAGGCTCGTTTAGTTTTTAACAGAGATTCTTGTCTATTTTCCAAATGATAAACTTATTTACCGAGTAAAAGTGCTGTACATCGTATAAAAGGCCGATAAAAGGGTAAAATTGACACATATGTCAAAACTACATGGATTTTACGAAAATTTAAAGAGTAAAAAAAATCTGGTCATTAAAATTATCCACTGAACTGGAACACTGAAAGACACCTTCCAGCGACAACTTATCACCTTTCTTAGAGATAAGAAATGATGTTAGAACATTGTCTATCGGTCGCACGTTTATTTTATTTAAAAATGAAGCTCATATCTTGGCGAATCCTTGAAATTGTTTTTTAAACATTCCATAAAATCTTATTATTTTTTGAAGAGGGGTGTGATGCTTAAGATGTCTTTGTTCTGTTTTCGATTAGTTATTGGTTTTATGAATTTCAAGTAGAGGAAATGTGAAACAGTTATCTTAGCTGACCTTTTGAAATGTTAAAAGTTAGAGACCAGAAATTGGACATTAGTTTTGAAAATTGCAGTACATGAAGAAAGAAGAATGAATTTTATGCTAAAACTGGTGAACAATATTATCTTTCGTTTTTTGTGGTAAGTTTGCACAAATAAAATAAATAAAAAGAGAAAAAATCTCAGTTCCTTTTTACATAAAGCTTAGTGAGAAATAAAACTTTTCTATTTGCTGTTGGATTGCTAAAATTATTTTTCATCAACTAAAGAAATGAATAATGAAACAATTAAATAAACTAATGAATTTATTAATGCATGAGGAAAATATTAATTAAAAATAAAACAGTAAATAAGTGTTTTGATAAACGATGGAATATGAATGTATTAATTAAAAACTGTATACGTAAGGGATTTAGGAAATGAACGAATAAGTAAATGAATTATTTCACTTTGCCCGCTGCACATGCCAAATTGTGTTAAAATTTTAAAAACAAAATCATGCATAATATTAATTGAATAAAACATCGATAGACCTTTAGTATTATTTTAAATGTCAATTACAAGAACTGTATCCTTTTATAATAACAATGATGTATTTTTGATGAATTAAAAAACATGGCAAATTTTGAAAATTACTTGTATCATTATTCTAATTAATCTTAAGAATTATTTATTTTGTAACTGGAATCAACTCCACGTTTAAGAATATATTTAAAATTTTACTAAATAGTTGGCGCTGCAAACTTGGAAAATATTCCACCTTTTACTTGCCTTGTTATTTCAATTTACTCCACATCGTCTTACTAGACGTTACCCTGTTACTTATAGGTAAAGACACACATAATCAAAAAAAGTTAATGAAAATTAAAAACAGTTCTACCTTTAGAAAAGTCTCTTATAGGAGTGAGCAAAAAATAATTTTCTTTCTATAAGAGCAATGTAATTAACAGCAATAACTCGTAATTCGTATGATGCAAATTTTAAAGAAAAATTAGTCCCAAGCAGTCCATTTATTTTCGTAGCAACTCTACGTCACTTTGATTACACTACTTCCGTTGCATATTAAATATATGAGTTTATCGTCCCAAAAAAAAGTGTCAAATAAGTTTAAATGTGTTTTAAATTATTGAAAAGAAAACCATTCTAATGAAAGCAAATTACTACTCGAAACACTCCAATACATTTTTTAACTTTTGTGTTCTTAGTTTGCTCCATATTTATATCAAATCGATATACATCAATCGAATACATTACGTTTAAATATATTTATAGAAAAAAATAATTTCGGGTTATTACTTAAAAATAAAAAAGAATTAAAATTTGAAATGTTAACATGAGGAAAAAATTGACAGGATACAAAATAACAAATAAATAAAATTAATGAGCTGCACCAAAACAGATGCATTGCTCGCCCCCTTAATTTCATATTCAAGTTTGTTAAAGATAACGTTACGACTTGTTCCGCAAGATTTCAGGAGCACTTGTAAAGACAACACTCTCCCCCTAAATGTATAAATATAAACACTAAAAAGAGTACTGTAGCACTAATTAAAATTTTGTAGGGAACTGGGATTCCATTAAGTTATCAAGTAGCAATACGGATCATTTTAAAGAAGAAGCTTTATGGTTACTTGGGAACTTCAGTCCAGTTTTCTATGAATTTCCTAGCAGAGCTGCAGCTTTGTTTTAAGTGTTTACTCTAAAGTGTATCAATGTCCAGTTTACTATACATTTTCTGGTAGTACTTTTTTTTTTCATCGTATGACAAACCAATTACGACGAACAGAGACTTAAGTTTTGTCCTTGCTGTGAATTCGTCGGTCCGGAATAGTCATAACCGAGCTGCAGGCTTATGTTCTCTCAATGCAACCGTGATTATCTTAAAACTGGTTAGCTAAAGTTTATTTAGCATTCCAGTAAGAGTCTGCAAGCAATGCTCGTAGCTCTAACTTAGCCCCTGTTTATGAATATTAACTTACAGATTTTCCATGTCAAAATTTTACAATAGAAATAAATAATATCGGCCACAAAAAAGGCAAACATTACTTATAGAACAAAGATTTACTTCCTCATTAATAAATAATCAAACTATGAAAACAAAAGCATGTTATAAAACATAATAACAAATCAGTTACTAAAGCGAAAATAGAGCAAACTTTCCATTTAAATTGCAACCCATCATCGAAAACACAATAATGGAAAGTAATTTTCTCTGTAACGCATTGAATTGCACAGACATAATCCATAAGCGTTTCATTTTCTCTCATAAATGCTTTTCAAGACGACATGAACTGTTTGTTAAATTAATAAAGAGCCGAATATTTCTACCTGTTAGAAAATATTTTTTTTTTAAAGCTTTTCCGTTATTGAAAAGGGGATTAAATACTTCAGCTCATTCAAATATTTACATTTTTGAGTTCAGCAAAAATTGGCATTAATTTCTGAAAAGTAGTTTACATTTGCATTTTTATTGAGCAATTTACCTTTAGTGCAGATTAAATTGAATAAATAATAATCGCTAATAAAAACAGCTTTAAAGGGCATTATTTGTTATTTGCGTTTCAGAAACGTGATTTTCACTCTCAAAATTTTTTGCTCTCAATTAAATTAACTTTCTTAATGACATTTGAAAGAAGAAATTAATGCAAATTTCATTTGATGCGAGCTATGTTGATTACCTGCATAATGACAAATTAATTTTTTCCCGATTTTGTGAGTAAGTGAATAAAATGAGATTACGAAGAAAGCTAATTACAAATAAATTAAAACAGATTCTTTACAGTACGCATATTTTAAATTAGTGAGAAACGATGAAATAGTATTATGGCAAAGTTTCCGGAACTTTATTTAATTAGAATATCAGCAGAAATACTTTTATTTTTAACGCAAAATATTTCTCAAGGCGCTGTAGTTTTCTTTTAGATTTTTTAAAAAACTTCGTAGACTGTATAAGAAGCTTAAAAATAAAAAAAATCAGCATAATAAAGTATCTTATACTCTAAAGGTGCATTAGCTGCTTTTGATGTAATCTTAAAAAGCAATTCTACGAAAAAAATGTGTAGCAGTAAAAAAAATAAATACAAAAATAACAGCTATACATTTTTAGAATGAAATTTCATGGATTAAATATTAAAAAAAAAAATCATTATCCAATTGCACACCTCCCCCAGTTAGGATTTTATGTATTCAATTTTTTAAGTAGGAAAGTTTAGATGTGCAGCGCGCACTGAAATACACATACATGCGCAGGCTTTTATAACATGTTGAGATAAATGGTGATCCGAAATTACTACTGAAATTACAATAACGCAAGTCGGTATACATCTATAAAGAAGACTTAGTGTATCATTGCAGTAATTTATAAATAGGAAAGAAATCAACTAAAATAGAACAAAATATGTTTACTGCGAGGTGAAGTAAATATATGCAAAGTCTCTATCTCTATCTCTTCTCTCTACTAATAATAAAGCTGAAGGTGCTTCTGTCTGTCTGTCACGCGCGTAGTGCCAAAACCGTTCGGTCGATTTTCATGCCACTTGGCACAAAATTAGTTTGTAGCATGTAGTTTTGCACCTCGAAGCGATTTTTTGAAAATTCCATTTGGTTCTTTTTCTATTCGAATTCTAAGCGGAAATTCGATAAAATAGGGAAGAAATATTTCATACACATTTTCAAGTCTTATGTCATTCGAAAGCTTGAAATTTTCTGCACAAAATGACATTTTTTTGAAGTTTCTACGATCATCAGGAGAGCTGTAACAATTGTTTTAAGAATCCCGGAATTCAAGGCTTACCTTCAGTAAAGCAAGCCAAACGATTCTAAATGTAATAGCTCGAGGATAAAATTTGTTTGAAAAGAGAGATGAAATGAATTATTTTATCAACGGAAATCAACTTTTCATGTTGTTACCATGGTTACGTGTTCATACTTATTTTTGTTTCGTTCTTTCTCCAGCGTTGCCAGACGTAGTATTTTTGATACTACGGTTGTATTTTTTCGGCCCAAATAAGGAGCGTAGTATTTTTCTGGCAACCCTGTTTCCAATATACTTTATTGACTTAATTAAAAGATTTGGCGGGTTTTTTTTTTCATTTGCATAGATTTCGCATTTTAGCAATATTGATTTTGGCAACGTTTGGAAACAGTAGTATTTTTTAGAGGAGGCGTAGTATTTTTCTGTTTCAATTCTCTGGCATCCCTGTCTTTTTCTCGGTGAAAATGTGCTTTGGGACCATACTTGGCGCGTTTTCAAAAAGTCATCAAATGGCGCGTTTTTGCGTGTCTCGCGGAATTGAAAGCTCCGAGAGAAACTACGCAAAACAGTCAGGGTTACCACGCTTGGCACGCCTATCGCCCATTTAGCGAGAAAAGGGTACCTAAAGCACAGATTAACCAAATATCGTATCAATTGCGATATTGCATCGTTCTTTTTAAAGTGTTTCATTTCGGAAAATGTATTGTTTTGTTTTTTAAGCTAGGAAAGAAAACTTTCTTCTTCTTTTAAACTTTGGTAAGATTTCTGTTAGTTTCTGTGAGCAACAAAATTGTTCTTACTTTCTCTTTTGGCTTATTTTTGTGCAACTGCCCTTGGGGTTGCATTCGAATGTTCCAAGGGGGTGTTTTACTCCTTTTGTGGAGTAAATTAGTGTTCATTTCAATGCATACAAAAGTGATATGAATTGGCACGATCACTTGGCGCTATATCTCAAAGCTTTTGGTCGCCAAGTATTTGCCGCCATTTTGGCGACATATCACCAAGTTGGCCAAAAAAATTCTTTTCTTTTTTTATTTGGACTCAATTTGGCGCTATTGGCGATATTTTGCGAAAAATCCACTGAATGATGTTAAAATCGGCGATATTTAGGGGATTAATCATTGTAAAACATTTTTTTTGCATTGTTTCGTGGCAAACTAGGGATATAAATGTTTGAACTGTTATCTTGCTCACTCCAAGCACTATTTTAGCACTTAAGACATCTACTAAGAAATTTACACGTAAAAATAAGAAGCGTGGGGTCCATACCAGATTTTTATATCATACTTTGAAGGAATTATAGTTGAATTACAACTAAAATAGAGCATTATTTCTGCGATATCAATTATTTTACAAATGAACTTTTAATTTTATACCACGGGCCGTGCGGGTACCGCTAGTAAGTATATAAAGAGATAAAAGTGAAATTGGTTAAAATATTGCAGGAGGCTTAAGTAAAAAACAAATTGTGTAAAGAGTAAAATTAAAGACTGAAATTTATTCCCGTATTCCCTTTAATGCAAGTAAGTGATTACCTGAAAGTCTCTGAAAAAAGATTTCCTGAGATAGGCTTAAGTAAAAAAGAGAAAAAAAGAAAAGTAAAATATTCCAATATTATTTTTTCATTAAATGATTACCTCGTTGCCAACAGCTAAAATGACAGAAAATAAAGCTTTTCGAAACAACCATGTGATGGGAGAAATAAATACATATTCATGTTTAAAACGTCCTTTCGTTAGTAAGCAGAATGGAATATACTCAATTAATGATTATCCTAAAAATAGAAAAACAGCCTAAAAAACTAATGAAGAACAAAACAAAACGTAACACATTTGAATCAATTAAATTTTATTAGAAACATTTTTGTTTACATAAATGGATATATTTATTTGAAAAAGAAAATCATTGGAAATTTAACTAGCATGTAGTTTTTAGGAATAACTTATTTTGAAAAATTCCCTGTGTTTACTATGCTTTGATTCCATCCAGCGAGGAAAGAAACTGTTTGCGATTGATAACATGCTGTGCACATTCTATACGCAATTGATTTGTTATGACAACAAAACCGGTGTTGACTCTTGTTATCATCGCGGAAATAAACCATCAATAAACAATCTGAAAGACTGAGCAATGTTTTTATGAACATAACTTCACACGCGAAAATGCATTTTATTCCGCACTCTCATGAAATTACTTATAAGTGCAGAAGGTAACAGTTTTAAGAGGAACTTTTCCCAGATAAATATTTTATCCTTCTTATTTCTTAGAATTTAGTGGCAATGCTTCAGATATTCACGTCAGGGTAGAAGGCAGTACCACGTGACTCTCTTCCTCCACTCTCGTCTTTCGTTTCAATCGGAGAAGTTATGTGCGTGTAAGCGCCTTTGGGGATTGTTAGGGAAGCGTTGATACGCCAGTGGAAAATTAATGCTATTCCGAAGCTAAGAAATCAGGTTGTTCTTCTTAGGAAGATATTTTCACAAGTGCAAAGCTTAATGTCTCCTGGTTAATCCTAGTTATTTTAAAGTCAAAGCTCTTAAGAACGACAACGCGTCAATTTTTGAAGACTGCTAATTAATGGGGGATATTCGAAATAGCAACCCAGATTGTTTTTTTTTTTTTTTTCCTCTGTAAAAATGACATCGCGTCAAGCTATCTTTTTTATTATTTCTTATGCTGGTTTTTTTGTAAAACACGAGAACATCCTTATTTCTTTACAACTTTCACGATTCACCTCTAATTTTGAATATTATCGTAACGGCCATTACAAAAAATGGTATCCGTAAAAAAATTAAATTTCGTGTCAAAAAAGTATATTTTCTATTTTTATTACACACTACTTCATTGAATAGCATCAGAAAACTGAAATTCAGTGGCACGGTTAGATAGAGCGTTGTGCTGGAAACGTAAAGATCGGAGGTTCGATCCTGCTTTGGGTTTTGGCACTTTTGATTGACATTTTTCAGTTTAATTTTTACCTACATTTCCAAGAATATATAATCTAAACGCATTGTAGGATTTTAAACCAGGTTTACTCCCAAGTAGCATCAACTCATCGGATTTTGCTCGGCCGATTATCGAACTCCTCTTAAACTGATCCCGTAACGCACGATGACATCGTTCCGATCAGTATCCGAGCACGGTTTTCGATGAGCTACTTTTCATCGGAAAGTAATATCCTTCCGATCAACTTTCCGGATGAAAATAAGCCGAGCTATATTCCATCGGAAAACAATATCCTTCCGATCAAGTTTCCCGATGAAAATTAGCTGAGCTATATTTCATTGGAAAACTATCCGTCCGATCACATTTCCCGATGAAAATATGCCGAGCTGTATTCCATCGGGAAACAATATCGGTTCGATCAAATTACCCGATGAAAATTAGCCGAGCTATGTTTCATCTGATAACTATATACTTCCGATCAAATTTCCCGATGAAAATATGCCGAGCTGTATTCCATCGGAAAGAGATCATATCAAATAATATAATAAATAATGATCAAATTTTCCGATGAAAATTTTCCCAATCTCAAATTGTTATCAAAAATGCAGTGTTGGTCTCATTAATCGTCGACTTGGTGGCGTGGTGGTAGAGCGTCGGCTTTCCGCGCCGATAACCCTGGTTCGATTCTAGAGTTGGCTAGTCGGCGGATTTTCAAAATGTAGAAAATCCTCAGACCCATGTCGTATGATTATGCGGCATGTAAAATATCCCTTGGGGTATTCGTTTGGCTTTGAATATCCCTAGGCAAAATTAAATCCTAGTGTTCTTTCGCATACAAAAGAGACCAGGTGCCTTCATCTGGCGGCAACTGGGCGTCAACATTCTGGTGGTAATGGCATTCCGACGATTCTGGTGCTACGTGAAAGAATGGATGCTTAATTGGGGGATCGCACTAGGTCTGCAAAAGGTTATGCCTCTACTGCAACCCCCTTTGAAGGAAATAAAAGAAAAACAAATGATCCAAAATTCATCGCCACGGAACTACACTGCTCGCATATTGATTCAAGTCTCATCGTATGTTGATCCAAAATTCTTCGCCAAGGAGCTAGACTGCTCGTATATTGTTCCAACTCTCATCGTATTTTCATCCAAAATTGATCCTTAATTTATCGCCACGAGCTACACTGCTCGTAAATTGCTCCAAATCTCATCGTAATTCGAGCAAAACTCATCGGATTTTGCTGCTCGGATTCTGTTTGACCGATGAGACATATTGGAGCAATTCCCGATGAGAACACATCGGAATCCGATCATCGGCCAATGAGAATTTCATCGGGTTTCGATGAATGGCCGATCATTGGCCGATGAGATTATGCTGCTAGAGCTGTTGCATTAAAACTGAAAAAGAAAATTTGTTTTAGCATGGCAATTTACCAGAAATAATCAATCTTAAATTTTCTTTCGTTTCTTTAATACTTAATTACACTTGTTCGTAAAACTATGAAAGTAGAGCACCATCTCATTCTCTTTTAAATAGGCAAAAAAAAAAAAAAAAACAATCACTTTGACTGTTTTTCGAAAAATTACCGTTAAAATTGTCAAATGTTTTAATTACTGCTGTCATGCGTGAATGCTTTGGGCACACAGGTCAGTTAGTGAATAAATTCCTTTAAAAATCGAAGCTACTTCGCACTAATTAGTGTTATAAGCTACTTAAAAAGTTTGTGAAACTGACAAAAGTTCTAATTTTTTTGAGCAAATGAATTCAATTGGTAGAAAATTATTTATAATAAAACATCCATAAATTCCATTAAAAAACATTTATTCAAAAGATACAAATGAATAAATTGAATAAAAAGATTTTTTTTTTTTAAATCACTACACATATCGCTGTCTCTATCATTCGGTTAACGATGCAAATTCGTTTAAGAATGTAATTCTTTAGTATTTAAAACAGCAATCCCAAACAAAGCTAATAACTTTACAACAAAAAGAAAGCATTTAGCTGGCATGAAAATGAAAAAGAGAAAAATTCTCCAAACTGTATAGACGCTATATTGTTGCAATTTCAAGCTAGGCAGACATGTAGAACATGCAATACACCACCAACTCGGCTGTTTCGATCGATGGACTGCAGTACTGCTCGAAACTGCAGTCCATGGATCGAAATAGCCGAATTGGCGGTGTATTGCAAGTACCACAAAAATTCTTGGAACAATACAAGGAACACCTCAAAACTAAACAGCAAAACACATGTAAACTTAAGAAATATTTTGTGCAAAATGTAGTACAAAGCCAATAAGTTACAAAACGATTAATTTGAATTAGAAAATACTTTATTTTGTTAAAAAAAAGTTATTTTTTTCTATACAGTTTGAAAAATATATAATTAATAAAATCAAGAATGAAAATAAACATTTATAGCTATACACTGCAGAAAATGAACTGTTGTTTTCACAGAAAAATACTGACAGCCGAGGTTCCAATTTAAAACTGTAAATTGCACAGTAATAAACTGCAAAACTAGCAATTTTACAGTCTCTTACTATGAAGTTAGCAATTTTACAGTCTCTTACTGTAAAGTTAGCAATTTTAGTTTATTGCCAAAAAATTTAGCTGTATTATACGGAAAAACAACAGTATAATACTGACAGCAGAGGTTTCAGTTGAATTAGCAATTTTACAGTTTAGTACTGTAAAATTAACTATTTTACAGTTTAGTACTGTAAAAGTAGCAATTTTGCAGTTTATTACGTAAAATTTGCAAGTTTTACAGGTTATTACTAAAAAAACAAGCTGTATTATACTGTAAAACATCATTCGTTTTTAACAGTGGAGCAGTTTGTGATGCATTGAGTAAAACTGCTTAAGACATTTGCTTTTGCATGTGATATGACACGCTTTAAATTTTCAAAGCTCGCTAAGTGGATAAAAAGGACCAAATAATCAATGAACTTCCTCCGGGTTAAATGTACAAAATGTATATTGATTTTATTAGGCGCGATGAACGGACAATATATTCGGAATTTTTACGATGGTTTGATTTTTTAGTACAAACACTTTATAATCGGTATTAATTGAATATCGGAAAAATGGTTTTAAGTTCTTCTGGAGCAGTGGCGGCGCTAGCTATGGGGCAGGGGGGGGTGACATTGCCCCCCCCCCCCCCCCCCCCCATCGGGGAAAAATTCTAACTTCGTCGGGGAAAAAAATTTCCGGACGATCAAATTTTCCGACAGAAATCACAAGTGCCGAAATCTCTTCTGATTCCGACAGACCAGTAAATTAATTTTCAATAAAATTATTCAACTGAAAAAACTTTATTTTTTCTAAGATATTCCATTATTCGACTAAGTATGCAATTCCCAGACTAATTTCGAACACGAGAACCTTCAGGACTCGAGCTCTACCATCGAGTTGCTGCCATCGTATCTCTTTTGGATGAACGTAAGTTCTGTTGGAGAAGGTTATTTTTGTTCAGGGGGAAAAGGACAAATCTTCCCCTTTCGTTTTCTAACCAGAGGTCCCACCCGTAAACCGCCAGCAGCGTGGCAAGTCATTATCACTTTCTGAGAATCTGATAGACCAGCCGCTAGACACGTGTTTCTCTCAGGGCCTTTGCCACTACCAAGGAGGGCTGATGATACTCGGGAAGAAAGGAAAAGACATCCCTCCCCTGGTGAAGGGGCTGGCGATCAGTATTGTACGATTGTGCATCGTCAGACAGTTTTAATTAGTGTAACACGAGTAACAGGTGTTGGTCGGGGGGGGATGATTTTTGGCGGGAGCTTGAAGCAAGTCTTTGGCTTCAGACACTTCAGAGAATAGCAGAAAGAGCAGTTTAGAAAGAAAGACGTTTTCGTCGAAAGAAATTTTTTCACCGGTCTTTCTCTCCATCATCGGCGTGTCGATCTCCTTTGTGGTGTGGATCTCCTGTTGTCTTTGAACCTTGATAGGTTGACTGAAACGTTTTCCTTCATCAACAAGGTAACAAGCAGAAATTATTATGGTTTGCTTTAAATTTCCTTTTTTTTATTAAAATGCATGTGTTCTTTGTTTTAAAATACATGTCAATAAATGGGAAGCATATCTATAAATCGTAGCAAACGCTTTAATTAACTGTCGCATTATGAGATTACCGTTACATGATTTTTCCATTATTATATTAAATGATAGTAGCAGAATGTAACTGCTGTTGGTTTTTTGTAATGCCTTTATAACATTTGATCTAAAAGTAAAAATAAATTGCACCTGCATTAATTTTAAATGTTTTACTGTGCACAAAAAAAAATAGTTTTCTTGCACTTTAGAAAACATATTTTTTCTTTTCTTTGGTTCGAATTTTAAGCAAATAGGTAAACAAATTCAATCACACTGTTGTGCACTTCTTTAACATAGGGCGGTTCTCCCGGTCCCCTGCCAGTTTTTCATTTAAGGAGTCGTCAATCTCATTTTGCAATGTAAAAAAAGGGAAAAACCTTCCCAGTATTAAAAAATAAATAAAATGTATAGAAAGACATGAATCAAGATGATTAAGTTTTTTTTCTGTAAAATTTCGATAGGAATGTGATCTTTAAATCTTAGTTAAGGATTTCCTGTAATCTAACTTCTGACTAAAGAAATATTATTTTCGAATGTTTTTTAACCGAAAGGAAAAGTAACATCATAGAAACCTTTGCGAGCAGCAGTTGAAATAAATAAAATAGTAACAATAATAAAAATCGTGATTGCTTCATTGGGGCAGCTGACCAGGGCCATCACCGAGAGTCAAACTGGGCGATTTTTTATCAGTTAGGTCACCGGGCCGCCTCCCCCATCTAACAAAGGTTGGCTTCTCGTTTTTCTTAATGGGAAAAAATCAAGAAAAAGGAAATTTTAAAATTACTCCCCCCCCCCCGCCCCAAGAAACAACAACAACCTATAAAGCCAACTAGATTTTCAAAAACGTTGTCGAAAAGAAGCACATAAAATTTTCGTTTTGGGGGCAATTTTGAATAATTTCTGGGAGAGTCTCTGTACCACAACCCTTACCCTATCGCCGTCAAAGGCGCCCAATAATTGCGTTTTTAGGAGTTAATCTTAAGAATATTTCGGGGAAGAGTCCCGATCCAAACGATGCCCCTCTACTTTTTTTTTTTTTTTTAATAAGAAGCCGCTTTATTTCTCAAAAATAGAAACTGTGAACAAGTGGTTCTGATTAAAAATTATACCACACGTGGTCCCTCTCCAATTAAGAAATCTGCAATAAAACTCTGCAACTTAGTCAAAAATTGCCAACAGATGGGATTTTTAGACTTAAAACTAAAATATATATATATATATATCCAGTGTAGTGCACCATTGCCCCTCTACATAATTAAAGATTGTCTAAAATAGCGTTTTTAGGACTTGAATTTCAAAATAACTGCATATTATAAGAAACTCAGTTTTCGTAACTAAATTTTTTAATTATACCTGTGCCCCCCTGTCGGGCAAGCTTGCCCCCCTGTCGGGCATTTCCTAGCACCACCTCTGTTCTGGAGATACTAATGTTTTACACGCTTTACCTGAGAAAAACAAGCTTCAAATATTAAATAAAAAATGTTCGAGGTTTGTATTTAAAATTCCCTTTGGGTAAAGCGAATCCGCCATCAGATTCTGTTAGATCCTGATTTGCTCATGAAACAGAAAATTTCACAACATAGTTTAATGTTAAGTTTCTCCTAACAGTTCAAAAATGAACGAAATATTGTTCTAAAATTTTTCACAGAAAATATTAGCGAACCGAACAATTTTTTCGAAGGTTGTTAGGAGAAATATACAGACAAATATTTTCCACTTTCCATAAACTTGCTTTAAAATTTTTCTGTTTAAAAATATTTCGAGAATTAATTTACTTTATTTATTGTACCATTTTTCTTATAGAAATATCAAACAGGTATTGATTTAATAGTGCCTAGGTTACTGTATTTCTTCTCTAAAACACCTTTTTAAAAAGTTAGTTAAAAAACGTAACATATAATGCATAGATTTAAAATTATAAATGTATTGATGTAACAGTTACATAAATTATTTGAAGAAATTTTGTTAAAACAGTGCATCTGCGTACTAACATGACAAAAAGTTAATTTTAAATTGAATTTCCTTCTGTGAAAAAAAGTCCTTTATTTTTCTCCTTTTTCTTCATTAGAAATAAGTCATTAGAAAGCCTCTTAAAAATCATAGCAGCCAATTCCCCCTTAAGGGACTAATTACGAGTCCCTCTTTACGTGTAATTCTTTTCTGAGATTTCAAATCACCTATCTTTCAAAAAGTATTTAAGACACTAGTTATTTAAAAATTAAAAATCTAAAGAATGTTTTGTTTAATGATTTCGTCTAGGATAACTTTTTTTTCTTCACACGCATCCATGTGTTTTAAATATGGTCAAAATTAGTGAATTATTTGCACCTCAGGACTTTGGGCTAACTTTTTAATATGTTTTCACTTCACCTCTGATTTTTTTTTTTTTTTTCGTTTCCTCAAGGGTAAAATCTGACCTCTTTTAGATATGACATGGTATAGAAAATCACTAAGTGCACACCAAACTCAATCTAATAAATATATAACTTATGAAAAACTATTGGCTGAAGAATAACTAAATATAGTCTTCCCAATAGTTGTGGCGGAAGTGCCACTCCAATAGATCTGCTCTCCTACCGAGGGCATACACGAACAGTACGAGTCTGAGCACGTGTGGCACAGAGCGTAGTTAGGGTACGGATTACGAGTGAAGGCTTATTCACATAACGACCGATCCAGCCGAGCGAAGTGATTCGTCGGACGTGACGGAAGGAGGTGAAAATTTTCGAGCATTTGCACTAGCTCCATCCGAAAGTCCCGTGACGGTATTCCCCTACTAATTACAAAGAGCGCGCACCTGGCGAGAGCAAATAAGTCGCTACCAAAGAACCGGTTTGGTTTCAGCGACATCCAACATTCTAGAACGAAAGCCGATTTTTTGGCGTGTTGTTATGGCAACGGATTTCGGAAACCAGTTTCGCAGCGAAAAAATCGGTTCGGACGGCCGGATCGGTCGTAATGTGAATAGGCCTTAAGATGCACCGCCAGATAGTCACCTCCTGGTGACAATTTTATTGCTAAAAAGTTTTGATAAAACCAGTAGGTAACCCGAGCAGTAAGTAAGCAGTAGTATACCCGAGCTTTGCCTAAAAATTTTCGAGTTGCACCGTACCAAGTGCGGTCGCTCGCTGGTGTTCTAATTTCACATTAGCTACCAGTTTTTGTAGGCTCTCTTTGCTCTATGAGAAAATTTTTGCCTCCAACTCTTTTAATTCCTATTCCATGCTGATGAGTGCATAATAAGCACGAAACCGCTGTCTATGGAAGGAATAAACGAGCTGGTGATGTACTGCAAGTTTTGATAATGTTTTTAGCGATGTTTAAAGCAATTGCTGTTGAGTGCATAATAAGCACGAAACTGCAGTCCAAGGATGAAATAAGCGAGCTGGTGATGTACTGCAAGTTTTGGTAATGTTTTTAGCGATGTTTAAAGCAATTGCTGTTGAGTGCATAATAAGCACGAAACTGCAGTCCAAGGATGAAATAAGCGAGCTGGTGATGTACTGCAAGTTTTGATAATGTTTTTAGCGATATTTAAAGCAATTGCTGATGAGTGGATAATAAGCACGAAACTGCAGTCCAAGGATGAAATAAGCGAGCTGGTGATGTACTGCAAGTTTTGCAATAAAGTTGCACTAAAGTTTTTAGCAATGCTTAAAAGCAAGTCTCAAAAGTTTTGCATCACGGATTCTTTAACTACGACACCACAATAGTAATTCAAACTCAACTATATCACAACAAAGCTAATACTTTTAGAGTTCTACGCTTACAAAATTTGAACCTGGGTACTAAAAACACCGCAAAACTTGATGAAACTACCAAGGATTTTACCTCGACGCAAAAATCAATCTATCTCCTACTTTCATCACATTAGTTACAACACATGCAGAGCCACCCCCGTCTTACGAGAAACACTTTCTTCCGATGGGTTTTATCTTTCTTTTCCCTAATCCTCCATGTTCATCATTTTGTCGCAGTTTTGCCGAAGTTAGGGACGCCAGACGTGGTTGCATTAAGCAATTTCCATCAGGTTTGTTTCTCTAATCAAAGGAAATGTATGCGGCCTCTTTAGGGAATTTCGAACGAACAACTATTGTTTTTTCTACAGAAGCTCGTATAGCTCGAAAGTTGTGAAACCAGGATTTATTTTCAAGTGAGACGTTTTTTCTTCTTGAAAAGTAACATTTACAGCAAGTTGTGCTGTGCAGTCTATGTAATAATTTACAATATACGTTTTAACGTTAGAGCTTAGGTATAAGATATAAGTGTTATGTGCACCTGAGCTTTCTCGCGCATATTTACAATTTACATTAAGCAGTGTCCCTTTCCCCAAAGGGAAGGAGAGAAGGGGCTATAGTGCACAGTGAGCCGTTAAATTTTTAAAGGGGTACTTCATAGGTATGTTGTCGCTTTGTGTCGGACCTCGTTCTTAGAGGATGCATTTGTGACAATGATACATTTAACATACCCCAGTCACCATTAACGAACACGGAGGACCATAGATCTGGTTGGAGTCGAACCCAGGACCCTTCAGGTACTAGTTTAATGTCTTATCGATCAGGAAACCGAGGCCTCAATGAAGATATTGTGGATTAATCTAATATCATATCATGTACATCAATAGATTTAATTTGATCTGGTACATCAACTCATAAATTATATACGTCATATCACCAGAAATAAATTGCAAGTATTTCTTGATATGATAGAATAATTTACCTTACCCTCGTGTTATAGAGGACATTCAATTTTACTTCTTACAACCCTTTTTATTATATTCTAGTAGTATCCGCACGAAGATGCCCGTGATAAAAATTTAAAGATAAATAAAACTTAAATACGTCCCCCCCCCCCTCCTAAAAGGCTTTAGTCGGTTTTCCTAATTTGCTGTAGTTACCTTTGGAAAAAAATCTGCTGTTGAATAACATTACGCACTCTGACAAAAATCTAAAAATATGCTAAAATTTAAAATAATCGAAAAGCGAAATGTTTAATATTCGCTTTTCACTCATTTTTTTGTCTTTGAATTGAGAGCAATTAGATGCAAATGAAGAAGTATGTGTTTCGATGAAGATTGCTTGTCTGCAATTCCTATGACTTCTTTTTTCATCAAAAATGCTAACGCAAGAAACTCTCCAACTCAGATGCATAAGTTCATAATTTTAGCAGATTTTTTTTTTTAATTTTACTTAGTAACCTTTGTTAAAATAAAATGGAACAGAAATTTATGCTTATTTTCCTTCGATAAATAATAGTTTCATCACCAACTTATAACGTGATATGATTTTATAAATGCTTTTAATGTACATGTAAATTAACATATACTCTGAATTTCATTTTAATGCAGTAATCTTTGATACAGTAAATTGATGCAGCTTGAATATCTTCTTTAAATTATCATAAATTTTAAAATACGAGAACTCGTTTCCTAGAAATTCCAACATCTTAACTTATCTCTATAAAAATAAAAAGATCCACTGAATTCAAAACTGCTTACATCCAAATAAATGCAGATCATTTGCAATTTAAAATCTCCCAACTATAAACCTAGGTAAATGTTTGACTTGCAATATTATTTTAAAAAATTTCAGTGGTTTTAAGATAATACAGATAGAGCGCTAAACCGTGGATCGAAAATTCTGGAACGGTTTACAAAGGGCACCCTTAACGAAGATAGTAATCTCATTATCCATAACGGGCCATCTGTTAACGAACCATATTCTCGCCTTACTTTCGTAATCAGATTTAACAATCGCAAAGCAGCTTATTCATTAAAGCAGTGAAAGCAAATCATATGAGCGATTCCATACCAAATCACCGAATGGGGGTCGCACGACCGACTCGGATTTTTTTTTAATTTGGTACACAGATTGATGGTATAGAGGTATGAAAAAGCCCAAAAGGAAAGTTACCTGCTCCACTTATTTTCTGAGATACATGCCCTCAAAGTTTGTCCGCCACGTCAAAATACTAAAAAAGTGATGTTATTTAATCATTTTTTATAAAAAATCGTACTCATGCAAAATAAAAGTGTTAGATATCTATGGAAACTAGTTACTCCAGGCATTCTGAAAAAAAATACTAGAACGTTCATAATGAAAATTGCCAAGGTACAGGGCTCTTTGAAGTTGTCCCCACAAAAACTTGATTTTGCAGATTTTGCTAAAATTCAGGCATTTATTACAAAAAAAGGCAAACAAAACCAAAGATTTTCTCACTTTCTGGTAGTGTACAGGTCCTCCCTGTAAATTGCTACGCAATAAATTTTTTGGGTTTCTCACTCCTTCTTGGAAATATTTTAGCTTAAAGATAAGCCGTAAGGCAAAAATTGCGTTTTTGGCCATCTTGGCAGCCATTTTTCTCATAAAGGGGGAGCAGTAGAAACTTTAATTTTTTTTTAAAACAAGACACTGATATGTTAGCTATTCACATTAAAAGAGTTTACTTTTGGTTATTTCCTCCATTAAGAGATATCCTGCTGACAGTATATGCATGTTTTTCACGACGACCATATGCTTTTGTTCCCCCTCTCATGGACTTAAATTTAATTAAACCAAAAAATAATGATATATTTATTATTAGCTGTATTATCTACCCAATATGTCATGAAATTTAATTTATTAAATCATTGAACAATAAATTAGATAATTGATGAAAACAAGAAAAAGTATTTCTCTGATGCCTGAGCATTATGCATTCATAATTATAAAGCACTAAATACTTTCTTGAGAAATTAATTAACATAAATGAGCTCTAAATATTTATATTATAAGCAATACCCAATATTGTGATTGGGATACTCCTGTTTTTAATTGAAGAATTTCTTGAATATCACATGAATATCAGGAAAATAAATGAGGTCTTTTCGTTTGATGTAGGATACTTTATGACAAATTTCATTTGATGGGCTACTAACTGAGCATGGTGATAAAGAGCTATTAATTTCAGCATCGAATTCCATTTTACCTTATTAACAGTTAAATATTTACAAAATAATTAAATAAATAATTTAATATAAAGCCATGCTTGAAGAATTAAAATTAGTGCAACCTAATTTATTTCCATACTGATCTTTACAAAATTGACATGCGTTGAGCACTGATAAGAACAGACAAGAAAAAGTTTACTCACTAAAATATTAGTTCACAGATACTATAAAGCATACATTCTATTTTCCACAAAATAATACTGCAACAAAGAACAAGGGTATCCTCCTGTTTATAGCCATCAATCAGGAACATCCAATCACAAGATTGGGTATTGCCTATGAGATAAATATTCGAAGCTCCTTTATTTTAATTGATTTTTCAAGAAATTCTTTAGTACCTACCCCTTTATACCCTTGTTCTTTGTTGCAGTATTATTTTGTAGAAAATAGAATGTACGCTTTATAGTATCTGTGAACTAGTATTTTAGTGAGTAAACTTATTCTTGTCAGTTCTTATCAGTGCTCAACACATGTCAGTTTTGTAAAGATCAGTATGGGAATAAATTAGTTGCACTAATTTTAATTCTTCAAGCATGGCTTTATATTAAATTATTTATTTAATTATTTTATAAATATTTAACTGTCAATAAGGTAAAATGGAATTCGATGCTGAAATTAATAGTTCTTTATCACCATGCTCAGTTAGTAGCCCATCAAATGAAATTTGTCATAAAGTATCCTACATCAAACGAAAAGACCTCATTTATTTTCCTGATATTCATGTGATATTCAAGAAATTCTTCAATTAAAAACAGGAGTATCCCAATCACAATATTGAGTATTGCTTATAATATAAATATTTAGAGCTCATTTATGTTAATTAATTTCTCAAGAAAGTATTTAGTGCTTTATAATTATGAATGCATAATGCTCAGGCATCAGAGAAATACTTTTTCTTGTTTTCATCAATTATCTAATTTATTGTTCAATGATTTAATAAATTAAATTTCATGACATATTGGGTAGATAATACAGCTAATAATAAATATATCATTATTTTTTGGTTTAATTAAATTTAAGTCCATGAGAGGGGGAACAAAAGCATATGGTCGTCGTGAAAAACATGCATATACTGTCAGCAGGATATCTCTTAATGGAGGAAATAACCAAAAGTAAACTCTTTTCCTGTGAATAGCTAACATATCAGTGGCTTGTTTTTAAAAAAAATTAAAGTTTCTACTGCTCCCCCTTTATGAGAAAAATGGCTGCCAAGATGGCCAAAAACGCATTTTTTGCCTTAAGGCTTATCTTTAAGCTAAAATATTTCCAAGAAGGAGTGAGAAACCCAAAAAATTTATTGCGTAGCAATTTACAGGGAGGACCTGTACACTACCACAAAGTGAGAAAACCTTTTGTTTTGTTTGCCTTTTTTTGTAATAAATGCCTGAATTTTAGCAAAATCTGCAAAATCAAGTTTTTGTGGTGACAACTTCAAAGAGCCCTGTACCTTGGCAATTTTCATTATGAACGTTCTAGTATTTTTTTTTCAGAATGTCTGGAGTAACTAGTTTCCATAGATATATAACACTTTTATTTTGCATGAGTACTATTTTTTATAAAAAATGATTAAATAACATCACTTTTTTAGTATTTTGACGTGGCGGACAAACTTTGAGGGCATGTATCTCAGAAAATAAGTCGAGCAGGTAACTTTCCTTTTGGGCTTTTTCATACCTCTATACCATCAATCTGTGTACCAAATTAAAAAAAAATCCGAGTCGGTCGTGCGACCAACTTTTTTTTTTTTCGGTGATTTGGTATGGAATCGCTCATATTTATATGAGCACTCAATCAACAACCTACCTCAAAGCTATGACTTTTCGGATCAGTTCCATTTCTATAATTTTGTTTACTTTCTATATTTCGGCAACCCCTTCCTTTGTGAGAGTCAGTAAACACTATTCCCATTGAATAGTAATGTTTTGTTATTAATTCTTAAGTAATTACGCATTTTCCTGTAATAATTCCGGAATGACAGACTTAATAATTAATCTAGTTCGTTCTCACATGGCGTTTATTAACTGTGCACTGTTGCAATGCTCCATTTAAGTAACACAATACAGCACAAAATGAAAAATCAAAATTGAAAAAAAAGTTAGGAAAAAAAACAGATGTGGACCACAACTTTATTTTATCGATTTTTTTATTGAATAAACGAGAATTATTTGAGTGTGAAAAACTTATTCTGACTTTTCTAGACATTTTAGTAAAAAGTCATAAAATAACTTCTTGAGCAACAGTGTTTGTTGAAGCTCAAAAAAATTCCCCTGAAAATTACGAAATTAAGAAAAAAAGTAGTATATGTTAAACATGAGAAACTTATACGATTAAGGCAGGGATTCAAATGAAACACCATTGCAATCGCTTCGAATTGCAATCGCTACTGGAAGTGAATTACATTATCATCAACTTAACTTGGCACTGACGTCACTACGCGTGGAGCCAATAAGAGCTCACAGCAGTCAGTGATCCCTCTTATTCGCCAAGTAGGCTGTGACGTTTTATCTAGCTCGTTTTTCATAGGCAAACGTCACGCAAACGTCACGCTGACGTCACGATGTTTTTATGAAGAAACGTTCTAATGTAATTCATTTCCAGTAGCGATTGTAATTTGCGATCGCCTGTTTCACTTGAATTCCTGCCTAAGTGTATTTGAAGCCACTCCGCGTGTGAAAACAGCATTTGCGAAGTTAGAAAATGTCTTTTTAAATCCTTAAGTTAATCTAGTTTTTACTTTTTCTTTTATTTTCGATTTTATTTGTTTTTTAGAGACATTGTTACCATACATAGAGCATTTCAGTAATTCTTATTTTAAAACCTTTACATGGAAAGTAGAAAGAAAAAAATATTGCGAATTATTGTTTTACAAATGCCATCTTTGACACTACTACAATAATAAAAATACATAATCAAGCTTTATCATCGCATTTTAGGCAAGTGTTGTAAACAATTAATGTGTCATATGAGGCGTTAACAGTGGTCTATGTATAGAAATATTAAATGTACATAACTTTTGTTGTTTTGAAAGAAGTTAAATAAAGCAAAAGTCTTCCTTATAAAAAAAATGTATATATAAATACATAGATAAAATAATGTTCGTATAACTTGCTTAGAAAGGCATGGAAAAATTGGAGGAAATAAAACGATAGAGAAATGAACAACTAGTAAACAATTTATTATATCTTTCACACAAAAAGTTCATTTTGAATAATGAAAAAGCAATATTGTCGTGGAGAGTTTGCAAGATAAAATATTATTAGTTTTCTCAAAACTGAAAACAATTTTCTCTCCCAGAACAAAGAAAGCGAATTTTGTTTTATCCAGGCGTAAAATTGAATGAGAAATGCCAAAATAATCAAACATAAAAAAGAAAAAGAAGTATGAAATATATGTAGCAAAATGTTTATTCCCAGCAAACAAAAATTTTTCATCCGAAAAGTTGTGCTCTTTTTTTATATTATTTGATCATCTCAACGTGGCAATTTAAATTGCTTCTTCGCATTATGTAGGAACCTGAAAAACTGCTGTAGAAATTGAAAAATAAAATTTTGATTAAGGAGTTTGTTTTATCGAGAAGTTTAACCTGCTTCAAGTCAAGTTAGTTTCGGAATTAGTTAAAGAAGATTGCTTTGAACACTTTCTTCCTTTTTTTTTTCCTTTCTTTTTTTTATTTATGAAGTAAAGTAGCTTAAAACCGAATTTTATTTCAAAAATTGAATTTATGATTATTTTAACTTAAAAAACCAGGTTTTATTCTTCCTTTTGTTGCTGTTGTCCAGCAAAAATTAAAAAACTCTACACAGATGTTAACTTCAAGACCAAGCTCAAAAAGCCGTCAAGAGATCGAGATGAAAAGTTTAGGCAAAATAATATCAATAAACAATTTAATTGCTCAAAAAAACGAAAACGCTACTAGCAGACAAGCAGCAATGCTTGCAAAGTAATTATTAGCGTTGTAAATGTAGCTACGTACTCAGTACTTTGTTCTAAGTCCAATCTAATTATGAAAAATACACTTTGCTACGAACGATTTATTCGTTTTCGAAACGCTATATATTTTTAAGTATTGCACGTGCAAAACTGAAGAATACATAAAAATAACTGCAAATTCATCACAATTTGGAATTGTGTTGACCAGGTGGTAATAAGACTCCAGTATTTTTCAAATGGCAACATATCTAGAAAAGCTGATCTCTTTATAGTGCGTGTTGCTTCCTGGCAGTGTCCAACTCCGTCTTAGTAATGTCTTGGTCAGTCGTAACGGCCACAAGAATGTTATCCTGGAATTATTTTAATGCATTGGTAGTAAAAATACATAAATAAAATCGTTAATGTGCCCATAAGCACTGTAAAAACAGGTTAACACTCCGCATAGTGAAACACAATTTTTAAATTGTGCATAATTGTGTCAATTGTTTAATTGAATCGGTGAGAGCAAAAACCATCCCAGTCAAAAAAATTCAAAAATTCGTTTTTAATGGAAACAAGCTCTGAAAGGCAAGATGCGTGTTGACACCAAAAATCGCGTCAATCAGGCTAGTAGTTCCAAAGTTACGGGGCCTCTCTTCTGAACGTTGAGAGCAGAAACGACGTGAGTTCAGTGACTGACGTTGTTTATGCACCCAACACTAGAACCAGCATGACTTTCTAAGGGTGCGCATTCGTTTCCAACGATCTGATTTCGGCACTATTAAGAGGACGATACGTAAACATGATCGGATTTATACACCTAAAGCACTAACGCTGCCCGAATTTTCTTGGGGAGGTGGGTGATCAAAACAATCTTTTCTCGAGTAAAAGACAGCTGTATTAAATTTTCAACAATGTTTAAACCAAAGTCTATGGGGTGTTGTCCCTATCTCTCCTTCGCTGCGCCCCCACTGACCTGATGAATATGAAGAGTTGTGTGCTCAGATCAGTAACAGCTTTCACGTCACCAAGCTACTCTCCTTGGACATAAACAAGTTTGATGATTGGTAGAAGGACTGATACAAAAAAGAAAAAAAAAAGCTTAAACAGTGAATGGGGAGGGGAAAATGTGCAGAAAGGGACAAAATTTAAGTTTACCCCCACTAGATACAAGGATTTCCGCAATAGCTTTAAGGGAAAAGGGGATATAGCGGCACATAATTTCTTTGATTGGAGCTTGCTAAGCTGCTGAAGCTTACTTTCCGAAAAATCGCTTTTGCTTCCAGCCATGCCTATCCTTCAGGGCACGTTCCTACCAACGTAAAAACAATTAAAATATCAAGAAGGTGATTGTATGTATTCCTGTAAAAAATTTTGTGATGAGCTATTTACCTGATCAAAGATTTCACATGATGGCAGAACATGATTTATTTTAAAAGATGTACATACCCATTTTTTTTGTTCCTCTTTTATTGTTGTAGATTTAGCAATCGCTTCTCAATTTTTGTAATAACATTTCAGTGTTGTTGATACGTGATAACCCATATTCCTTATACTGTAAAGTTTTAAAGTTCTTTATTTCTCTCGATTTTGTTATTTTTTAACGATGTATCAGTAAAATTGATCTGTTCTTAGAGCTTAATAATTTTTTGAAGTCATGCATCACAATAATAAAGCAAGAGCTACTTCATATCTGACGAAATCATAAATAAATATAAACTTTAAATGTATGATAACTTTTTTGCCCAAGTTTAAAAGCCTACTGAGTGCAAAAACAACATCAGTCAAAATTACACTTTCAATTTTCCTGAGCCCGATTTAGATTGAATTTATGTAATTTTTGCTTGATAGCAATATACATGAATGTTATGATGCAGGAAAAAAGAATTGTTCAATTATTTGAAAATTTGGAGGAGCTATGACGTTTTTTCTCTCTCCTGAACAATTTGAAATTGTTGACTGACGTTGTTTTTGCACTCAAACCGATTCAATTGTTTTGGTTATTTTTCTTGCTTTGGAGCCATTTGAAAAATACTGCACTCGTATTAGCACTTATCTAACATTACTTCAGATCTTGATAAGGTAATGGTTATTTTTACATTCTGTTCATTAATGTACTTTTGTCGATACAGCGTTTTGAAAAGGAATGAATCATTTGTAGTAATCTTGTATATTTTCAATCCTGTATGCCCTTAATTAAACTGACAAAGTTTTTTCATATATATATATATATATATATATATATATAAATTTGTTCAAAATACGTCAGATAACATGTATACAGTGTATAAAAATTCTGACAGGGGCCCGTAAGAAAACTGTTTAAGTTTACAGGTACCATTTGTCGACCTCTCAGCAATGTACAAAGAATGGTACTTTTAAATGCCAGCAGGATTCCAGTCAATTAGGATTCATAATACTAAATGAGTGTAGGCGAAATTTTTGAGTATCGTCAGAGTATAAAGGTAAAAGAAACCTTTTTCTTGCAGCCAATTAGAAATTACAAAACTCCGTTTAATCATTTTCCAATTTATTAAAGATTAAAATTTACTCATAAAAAAGTTTCAGGTTAGACTGCGCAACTGCAAGCAATTTTTTTTTTCTTTCGGCATCATACTAGCGAGATCGACTAAATTATAGCGAAGTTTGTCGATCAAAAATAAGACAACTTGATAACCCTTTCCAGCGCCCAATTACTCAACTTAATTTCCCTTGTCACTAAAAGCATTTTTTGCGAGTGAACTTGAAAGACTCGTTAAAACATTATGACAGCATCGTTTACTTCTAAATTTGAACCATAAGCAACATATGTTTCTTTTAAAAATAACTAGATACATCTTTTGTAAAGTTTCTGACTCTGATTTTAGAAGCAGATGCAAAACTTAAAAATAAACCAAAACAGGGCGTTTAGATTAACCCATTTATGCTCAAGTTTTTTTAAACATTTTTTTTCAATTTTTATCTGCTTAAAACTCTTACTTGAAATGGTTTACATTCCTTTTAGGCTTAAAATAGTTCGCAGTTGCCATATTTTTTAATTTTTTTAACGTCATGTTTATGGGATATTTGCAGATATGTGAGCAAAATACGACCTTACTTGACTTTACTTTTGCAGAGTAACATTATAGAATGCATCTGTGATCAATTTTAAGCAAATCATTTTAAAATAGTTTGATTTTATGAAGAAAGAAAGGTCGCAAAAAATACTTACTTTCTGTGGCTACCCATGCTGGATCGATGCTTGACTGATTTGTCTGAAAATAACTGTTAATAAATAAACTCTGATGTCCAGCTAGTGGTTCTATCTGGTTTTCTCAAGAAGAAAGAATATTTCACTTGTGTAAAATGATATACCCATTACAGATTTTTGTATGCAGTAACTAACAAGCGTCCCGTTTTTAGGATACTGGGCATAAATGGGTTAAGAAATTGAAAGGGTTAGCAAGAAGCTCCAGCCGTTCAGAACTAAACGAGTCCACTTTCTATAAAACAATATCGACACCTAAGCATCTAATTCCCATATTCTTGATTACCAAGACTGCAAATTATATTACACATACCATTTTAGTATTTAAAAAGGTATTCTAAGTGCAAAATATGCCCCTCTTATCAGAGAAAGATATTTGCAAAAAGTAAGTAAACGGACAAAAAATTAGTAGCAAGTTTTAAACGAGGCTGCTAATATGTTCGTATATTGTATTTTCTTTATTTTACTTTAACAAGAAAGTAGGTGAAAAATGACAGGATTTATGCTTGTAAATCTATCGGGTTTTCGAGGGTATATTTTTTCTTGAATTACTATTTAAATTTGAAGCGGATTAAACTAGAATGCAACTTAAGTTAACACTGAACGTCACTACGGGCGGAGTCAATAAGAGCTCACAAGCAGTCAGCGATCTCCTCTAATTCTCCAAGTAGGCTGTGACGTTTTATCTAGCTCGTTTTTCATAGGCTAACGTCACGCTGACATCACGATGTTTTTGTCAAGAAAGGTTGCACTGTAGTATAGTCATGAATGACTTAACTGCAGGCCCGTCATTTCAAGTTTTTTCAGGAGGGGGGGGGGGGGCAAAGGGAGCAAACACAATGCAATTTTATCGGAAAACAGCGAAAACCTCGTCCGCTAATATGTTAATACATTGATTTCTCAAAACCAGGGAGGGGGAGGCAATCGACCCCCCTCCTCTTATCCCCTTAAATGACAGGCCTGTACGACTGTTATCATTGTTAAAATAAAATTTGTTAAAATAAAATAGCTGATACATAATGATTATGAACAACAACATAACAAATCCAATGCACAACACAATGAATATAAAACGTTGCACTTCGTATTCATCATCTATCGTTTTTGTTGAAAGATATGCGAAAAACCAATTTTCAAGCTAAGAGTCAGAAAGAAATTTAATTAAATTGTTATTTACGTTCGTGTTAATTTTCCTTAAATGCACAAGGTAGTTAATTTACGACAAACAATGCGTCGAAGAAACTTAATAACGACAGACAACGCAATTTAATTAATTATACTGTGCTTCGTGGAGTTCGACTATAATAGATCTTTTCTTTTTACTTTCGGTTTCAATTATACTGTACATATTATCACGACTCAGTGTAATTTCTTTCTTATTTTTTTTTCTTGTTTATAAATCACTCACGTGAGAATCAAAATACTAATTTAGACGGCGAGGGTTCAATCATTGGATAAACAGCAAGATTGCCAAATTTACAGAAAATAATTTAATTTTTGATAATATCGGCAAAGTCGAAAAACTTTGGTATTGGTTACAAATAGTATATTTCACAATCAAAAAATTAAATCACGGAAAAAGTTAGCATCAAACGAAATAGGGGAAAAAAGTCAGTTTTTCCAGTTATTCCAATGTTTGTTTCTATGCCCCCTTGTTTCTAACGCTTTTAAAGTTAAACCTAAAAGAATCAACAGCATACGAAAAATAATCCACTTTTAAATTTAAAAATAATTCATTAGTACAATATTCCGAAAACATCACACAGTCTATTTTGTCATCATTGTCTGGAATTTTAATTTTTCTACGTTGTTTGCCAAAGTACGCAAAATCAGAGATGTTGTAGATTGAGCTTAAGGGTCAAGCTCCACATTGACGTAAAGCAGAAAAATAAAATGGAGGTATGGTTTTCTCAGGGACTATACCCGGATTTTCTGCTTCTGTCTTCGGTCGGTTTTCTGCTGATGTGGAGCCCGGCCCTAAATCAAAGACACGAAAGATGAAAATATCAAGTATTTTGCAGGAGTGGATGCAATTTTCATGTTGCTTATTGTAGTACGTATTAGGGCCTGGAAGGTGTTTTGCTAAACTGGAGATATTTTAAACTAAGAAGTTACTGATCATAGAATCGGAGAAGTTGCTGCCAATCTAAAAACTCTTAAGAAACGATCTATTCAATATTTTAAGCGTTATTAGATTGCGTAAAAGCCCGAGTACACAAAAATTTACACCGCTCGTTGCGTACTCCAATTTTCGTTTTATGACAAAAAAAAAAACTCTTCCAACACTATGTTAAAAATTAGCTATGGATGAAACATTTTCTTCAAAATATAAAACACAATTTTCATGAGTTGAAGATCAGATGTATTTTAGAAAAGCGAGGTCAAAAGACATTAATGGGCAATTCCATGTGACTCACGTTACAATTTGACGTGATTTTACAAAAGTAAATGTCATATATATTAAAGAAATACCATGCCTGATTTAAATAAAGCTGTTGACAGTCATCTGGTTTGCAGTGAGAACCTGTGGATGTCAGCATTTTAAATTTCAACAGAAATAGATAGTGTTTCAACCTTAATATAACATCGTGACTCACGTTACAAAAAAAAAAAAAAAGGAACTCAAGTTTTTTGGATAATAAAAAACCTAAGATCCCTGCTCTTTCAGCATAATAAAATTTAAACACTGCTTTTCATGGCACGAAATATGTTTCTAAGTTATGATATATACGGAAAAAAAGTTCATTCTGCCGTCACTATGTAAGTTAATCAATATTTTGAGTGTGACTCACGTTACATAGTTTCGTGACTCACGTTACATCTCCGTTTTAGTCCTTTACTTTACATCTTATTTTGAAAATTTTGTGTAGAAATTTCACCTAAATTCAATTAAGGCTACAGTGGACAAATAAAATTGATTTTTTTCAATTATTGATTTATATTCTAAAACTTTGTGTGCTTGTATTATTGTATATTTA
>JAXGGA010013888.1:0-33756 GCA_038373865.1 Uloborus plumipes
ATCGGGAACTGTATGAAAACTAAATCGTCACGGACAGAAAGCAAGTTAATTCGTTATTGAAGTGACTAAAATACTATCCATTTGCTCCCTCCAGCGTATTTATCAATCATTGTTGATTCTAAGTACGGTTGCATGTATTTTTTTATATGTTCAGTCATTGCATCAACATCTCTGGATGTTTAACCCTCTGATGGGCAAACTGAATGTCTAAATTATTATACTCATGGTTTTTAAAAGGGAATTTCTTGCTGCTATGTCTGGTGTGACAACTTGTATTTTGATTACTGACCAAGTCAATTAGTGCGTATCCTTTGAAATGTTTGCATATTAGTCAATTGAGGTATTGGTCATCTCATTAATAACTATTGTAGTATACACACTGGTACAAATTAAAAAAATATTTTCATGAAGGAAGGTTCAAAATTGAGTGGTCAATTAACTATGATCTTAAATGCTGTCCTTACTTTTTTTCCTTAGAAAATTGGTTTTTAATAAGGATGTATGTTAGTCCAGTGTTAATGTTGGAGATCCTTCAGAGTTCTTGTGGTAGCATATTTTTCCAATCCTAAAGTGTACTTTAAAACATTTAAGGACTATTTCAGCCAGAAACCCTTCTGCCCAGAAAGTAAATTTAGGAACTGTTGCAATATTGTGTGACTAGAAGCGTACCAAATAGCACTTTGACCCCAAGTACTAAGCCCGGTACCAAGTTACCGAGTACTCAGTATGACACTTATAATGTGCTTGTTACAAGTGCAGACGTACGTTTACATGTTTTACGTTACAAAAAAAAAAACCTTTTTTTTTTTTTAATTTCAGATCATGGAAGCCACAGAAGTTCTTATTCCTCCATCATTGCTGAAACCAGTACCTGATTCTACCACACCAAATCTCCTAGTTAAAATTGGATCCCCACCATGCCCTTGGGGTCAAGTGAAAATGATGGAAACAATTTCGCTGAATGATGTAATGAGTGAACAACTTGCAAAGTCCCTCATAGAAGAAGATGAAATTCCACCCATTCAAGAAGATTGTGTGTATGTTGTCATAACTTATTCTTATATTTTATTTCAATAGTTTATTACTAATTGTTCTGTTCTGATCTCTTTTAATTATATTAGACTTTTTTTTTTTCACTACTGTCAATCTGTAAGTTTATGCAAAAAAATAGCAAGACAGATCTGGAGTTGGAGACACAGTGGAGGATCAAAATTCCACACTACTTGGGAGAAGTGGTTGCATGGGTTTGTGGATTTTGCGAATTTTCAGACCTACAGAAACTAAGCTGTATCTTAAAATTCAAACATTAATATAACAATAAAATTTGGAAACATTGATGAATTTCTTCATTAGAAAACTTATTATTTTAAAATCATTTTCAATAAGTCTTAATAGAATAAATTATTTCAGTGTTATTTAATTTTTTTTTAAAGTTCAAAAGTAGTAATCGTTCTTGGAGTAACTGCCAACATGAAAAACAAGAAAACCAACAAACAACACTGTTTTTGAAAAAGCTTGGTATTTATTTTCAGTTATTAAGGCTTTTTTTTTTTTTCAATTTAAAGGTCCAAATTCATTTATATTTGGCTTTTACATGCTGAAATCTTTGTATTTTGGCTTATTTTTGTGTGTTTCTTTGATGCCTTGTGTCACTCGTAATATTAGTGTGTTGCTGTAACTCTGCAGCAATCTTATAGCATCTGCCTTTGAGTTATGATATCTCCACGGGCGTCGTTGGCGGGGGGGACGAGGGGGACATGTCCCCCCCAATATTTTGAACTGAGGAAAAGTTCCTCTCAATACTTTGGAATTCTGACACTTGAGGAAAAAAAAAAGGTCAGAGCTAGGTATCATTTGTGTATCAAAATTAAATTAGAATTACAGCCCGAACTAAAATTATAAAAACTTCCGTCTCTATATTGCACTTGATAAACCATCTGTGAATTAATCAGTTTCCTACTGTGGGCTTTTTGCGTTTTATGCCATCCTTACTCGAGCAATTATTTTTCTTCTAGTAACAAAACCCGTTAAAACGTGGAAATAAGAAGATCCAATCCCTCCATTCAACAATTGACACTTTCCCTTTTTCCGACCACCCACCTACTCGACGGGGCATTGGAAATAATAAATAGACCTTGGGGTTTGTATTCTTGAACCAAACAGAAAAAAAAGCACCCCTCAAGATTTTCATTCAATATATTACAACGCCGAATATACAACACTAGAAAAGTGTGGATATCTTCTTTTGCAAAAACAAATTATATTAGAATTAGCTCCTTTGAGAACGTGGCTTAAAAATTAGGAAACGTGACAGCTTGCTATCTAAGAAATAAATTTCCTTTTGTGCACTTTTCCCCATTTCAAATACTTCTCATGATTCTGTCCCAGATAAGACCACCCTCTTTTATTGCACTCTTCTTAACGAGGAAAGAAGACACTGTCCAGCTGCATTACAATGGGCACTAAAAAATCCGTCTGATCATCCGTAGACCCCCCAGAGAGGAAGGGGCTTCAAGACGGGCACTAATGTGTCCACGTGTTAAGCGACATGGTGTGAGCAAGATTTTTTTTTTTTGAAGAACTGCTAGAGAAAGATCTTCCTTCATGAAAAGCGAATCCTTTCATAAAGCATAGTGCATCGGTCCAGTACGGCACTAAAGAGTATCATATTTGGAGGAAAGATATCATGTAAGTTTTACTCATTTTATTGTTTTTGTTAAAACATAAAAAAGATATTACAAAATTTCTTGTTAACTTCATATACCTTTAACGGTAAGAGCAGTGCCACCGTTGTTGAGGGGGGGGGGGGGATACTGGACCTATAGTACCGGGGCCCGGAGCTTTGGGGGGCCCGTAAGGTTATGAACATGTTTTCCCCGTTTTAGTGTCAATAATTTCATCAAAAAAAAAAAAAAAAAAAATCTCGCTTTCCATTGCCGATTCTCAATATGAAACAATTGCTACTACAAACACTAATGAATGAAACACGCTTGCGCAAAGGAAATTGCATCGCTTTTTAAAATCATCTGGCGACACAAATAACGTGAAAATAAAATCAGGTGCACACTTTCGTAACTAAAAAAAAAAAGTATTTCCAAAAAAAAAAATTTTTTTCGCTTTTTTTTTTACAATTGCAAATGTGCTGAAAGGACAGCATAAAAATATGCAATTAGGGGGGGGTGCATGGGGCCCGGCATTAAAATTGGTACCGGCCCCATCGCTGGTAGCGGCGGCCCTGGGTAAGAGTGAGCACGGAGCGATTTTTAAGATATCAGTATCACAAATTGCTTATACATAGAAGGAAATGCCGGCCATCGTGTCTAGTGGTCAGAGTAGTCTGCCATTAATGGTGTGGCCCCGGATTCGAGTCCCGTCTTGGGCATGGATGTGCTTTCTCTCTCCTGTCCTCCTTTCTTTGTATGAATGTGTTGTTGTCTGAAAGGTTGCCTGGCCTATAAACGGGTACCTATGGCATGCGTGTACTGTGGAAGTCGGACTTCACACCAAATAACGGTACAGTTGGAAAAGTGAAGCAGTGCACCCCAAATTGCCAGCCTGGCTGGCACACGACAAATATTAATTACAAAAATTTCGGACTTGAATTCCGAAATATTTCTAAGCGAGACGTCCCAAACCTTCTTCCCCCAACATTTAAAACTTGTCTGAAAAGTTCTTTTGAGTTTCAGCATCACGAGAGAAAAACTACCGGTGGAGAGGTCCTCAAAAAAGGGGGCGATCGCCTCCATCGCCCCTCCCTTGTATCCGTCCTTGTGTGCCCTTTAATGATACTCCCCTAACATATGTAGACTTTATATAGAGTTTTATACTAAATTGATTTTTATCTGGAATGCTTATTCGTATTTATTTACAATGAACATTACAAGATATTTGATTGGAATATTTTCGATGAGTATATACTAATCAGTATTAAGATTCTTATTTTTTGATCGAAGTAATTTGAATTTTTGAGCAAGTTAAATAATACACAACAAGAGAAAATTGCCTGTATTTTCGTGTTTGCTTACTAATTTTTCTTATTTTTGCAGTTACTAATTGATATACATTTTTATGAAATTTGAGTTGCAAAGAAAATGTTCAATATTAACAATATTAGCAATTTTGATTCTAAGTTAGAATTATATTTTCAAATAACTAAGAAACAGTTTACGTGAAAAATATTCTGTTTTATCTTTTAAGTGATGAAATTATAAGGCTTGTTTAGTTGAGTATTATTTGGATAACTAAATTCTTTTTAAAAAGTTGGGACTGACAAAATATTTTATTGCTGCATTTCCATGAAAATTTGTAAAAAGAACTGAATTATCATTAAATAAAGCAAGTTACTATTCGTACAAATTATTTTTAATTGAAATTTTCAAACTTAGTTTTTAACTGAGAAATATAAATTTCAAAATGGAACTTTCAAAATTAGGTGAAAGCATCGTTCTTAACATAGGCACAATTGAAGCAAAACAAATGCTTTTATGAAGGAGAGGGTAAAAAACAATAATAAAAATTAATTAAATAAAAAAATAACATTAGAAAGATTTCTCACATATTGTTGAAGATCAAAATGCTAGATGAATAATTATAAAGGGAATTTTTTTCCTGGCATATTACACTGCATATTAAGAAGTCAGAACTTTTTAGACAGTCTTCTCCCTGAAAACTTATATTTAATCGTTTTTAATTATTTGTTTTTATCAAAAGTAAAAATTATGACGTGATAAAGCAGGATGAAAAACATTAATTTTTCTTCAAGCACTAAATTAAGCTTTTGCATTGTTATCGATCAAATGCATGAATTTTGAATTCTGTAACGTGAGCATAAAATGTGAGATGTGGGAGTATAACTCTTTTTTGTTTGTTTGTTTATTTATTTTGCTGCTTCAGCTTGAATAAACATATCTCTCATTAAAAAAGGAGGCGTCTATTTGTCTGTCCTCTTAAAATTATCAAAGATGACCCTTCAATTTTGAAAAAGTTTAAGGGTGGGCCCTAAATCTCCACTCTCCTAACATCTATGCAGATAGTCTAAAACTGCGTGTTTAAAGTTACATTTTCAAAAACAGTTCCAGGGGAGAATTCCGGACCTCCCTTTCCCCTAAAACAATCAGATATGATCTATACTTGTGTTTTTAAATTTCAATACCCAAAAATATCCAGAGAAGCGCCTCTGAACCTCTTCAACTACTACCATGGCCAAAAATTGTTTAGAATACATTTTTCAGAGATAATTTTCTGAAAAGCGGGAACTCGAATCTCTAATCTGCGTATTATCTGCAAAGATAGTCTAAAATTGCGTTTTTAGCAATACAATTTCGAAAAAATCCCAGATCCCCTCTTTCCATAGCACAATCAGAGTTAATAATGGAGTTTTTAACGTTTCGATATCGAAAAATGGACGGATTAGCGCACTCGAACCTATTCTCCCATAACATTACTAAAGATCTGGGTAAATAATATACTTACGATTAGGAACACATTCTCAACTCTCTGACAAGGGCGTAGCTAGGGGGTGCGCGGGGGGGGGGGGGGGACAGCTGCATCCCCCTAGATCAGAGACAATGGGAGGTCAAGTGACCTCCCATTTTATATTTATTTTTTTGACAAACGATTTCGTCCCCTTTCATGCTTTTCATTGTAACATGCTGGTGCAGACAAATAAGTTCGTATTTATTATTTGGTGAAATTTGGAATTACATTCGGTCATTGAGAGTCCCCCCCCCTCGCCTCCTCTCCCACCAATAGATTTTAAGTTCTTGACGTCACTTATCAGAGAATGCGCTTCATTCTTTACCTTTTTGGGAGGTCACAGTGACCTCCTATTGGGGTGCCACTGCTTTCACCCCCCTAACGTGAGTCCTGGCTACGCCCTTGCTCTCTGATCTAGTTGTGACTTCCCACTTAAAAAATATGTTGGACCCATTCTTTTCCCTCTGTTTGAAATTAATGAGGGGTCGGCAATTTCATACCCCCCCTCCCCAATTTTTTCTCCCCGCTACGGGTCAGAATATTAACTCCTTGTGGTCCTTATTTGAAAATTGCAATGTTCATTGGTCTTTACAAAGGCTAAACATGTTTTTAAAAAACATGAATTTTTCCTAGTATTTTTATTTTTCCAAAGTCCCCCCCAATGTTCAGCAGGCAGCGACGCCCATGGATATCTCTTATTATTTCTTCTATAGCACAAAACACAAAGCATACTGAGCAAAATTACAAATCTATTTTTATTAATAACTACTGTAAAATCCCGAAAGTAACCCCCTCCTTTTCAAAACCAAACAGATACATTTCAGGAGGGGGGTGGGGGTTATAATCAAGAATCAAGATTAAGTATATTAGGGATTTAAGATAAATTTCCATTTAGACGAAAAAGGGGGGGGGGACTGCTAAGTGCGTGCATGATAGCTTTAAATTTAACGTGTTTTTAAATTATGTTTTTAGTTTTGCTGAAGAATTGAATTGTTGTGCTGAAGTAACTGATTGCAGTGATGACTTTCTTCTGGCAAAAATGCTACAACAAGAATACGATAAAGAACTTGATTCTATTTTAAAACAAGAAGAAATAAAGTTTAATCAAAAAAGAAAAGGTAAATAAGTCATTTTATAATAGTCTTCTTTTTACCTATGTTCTGCTTACATCTATGGTGCACATTAAAAGTGAAATTCTGGACACAATTATGTTGTTGAAATTAGCAAACTTACACAACTATGAGAAAAATTGACTTTGCAGACACTTAGTAGGATTTTATATTTTAGGCAGTTTATGGATTATTAAAGTGCATTAACTAGCTATTTAATTTTGAAAAAAAAGCTCTAAAAGTTTTCACCAGCTCATATATTAGAAAGTTTTCATTTTTATTTTCCTTGGGTGTTAAAGAATCATGTGAAAGGAACCAGATTTGACTTTTTTTAAAAAGATTTCAGAACCAGGTTTTTGTTCGTAACCTTCCAATTTGACTAAATTTTTTCACACCAATGTTAAATTTGCAGTGTGTCAAGCTGAACTATTTTAACAAATAAAGTGGGAAAAGTTGGTTACATAAAAAAAGTTCAAACAAACACTGGTAGAAATATCACGAGTTAGCTCTATATCTCTTTGTTTGAATTTTAAATCCGTTGCTTTCAGACAGTAGCATTTAAAGAAACAATACCTACTCTTCTGTATACTGAAAAAACAGTTTAACAGGGACCGCGCTAAGCATTCGCCACCTCGCCAAATGCGATAAAATCGAAAATTCGGCGAAAGAAATTCTGATGTGGCTAAAGTGTTGGCGAACGAAAATTCTCAGAAATCTTCACTGGGGGAGAAAAATTATATGTATTGTATTACGGAAGAAAAATAATTTCAATTCTTTGACTAAAACTGTGGAAATTTGGCTAAGCCTTTTAAAGTTCGGCTAATTTACTGGCTAACAACTTAAAACTGTTAGCGCAGTCCCTGGTTTAAGATATATTACTTCAAAACTTTTTTCTAACTTATTTTATAAATAGTTCTGCTGTTTAAATATACTTTGGAAATGTTTGTTTTTACATTTCTGGAAGAAAAAAAAGATGAAATTTTAAGTTGATTATCAACCTTTTATGAGAAATATTATTCTATTATGTAGTATGTTATTGTTTTTTACTAAGCATTTTGAAAACTTTTTGTTTCACAATGTATACTAGTTTCAATTATATCTTTTCCAGTGAAAATTTCATACGGTAAGTATCGACGATGCTCACAAGATAGTACTTCATCAGATGAAGAAGAGGATAAAGAATATTTCTTAGAGCAAAGTGCAAAGAATCATTGGCAGAATTTTGAGCAAGCTGAGAAAGCTTTACAGGCTGTGGGTAAAAGTGGTGTATCAAGGCAAGGAAATACAACTACTACAAAACATGACCCTACCCTCTCTGGTAGGATAAATGCTGGAAAATTAATGGAGGTAATTTGTATAAATTTAGGAAAAATTAATTAAATAATTACATTGTTAGAATATTTCTGAAATTTTCAACTTTCAGCATAGCCAAAAACAGGAAATGTCAAATATTGATTACATTAAAAAAGGCATGCTATGTTAACTTAAATGCATTCTGGGAAGTTCATTTCCTTTCATTAAACAAAAAGCTAATGTGAGAGTGCAATCACCCATTCTTTAAATGTAATTATGTTAGAGTTTTTACTTTTATGGACTGAAAAGCTAATTTAAATTTGATTCAACATGTAAATGCACTCTCTATATTTTTAGTTCTATGTATAAAGCTAAAGAAGTATTGTATTCAAGAAAAGTTTCCAACGCGGTTTTTAAACGCATCTTACCTATCCCGGAATTAGTTTTACTATTTTCTTTCTACTGTCTGTAAGTATATGCAAAGCTTAGTTACTAATAAAAAAAGTGTGGAAGTTTAAAGTAGGTGACGGGGGGGGGGGGGCGTTTATCGCCTCAAAACTACTAGAAATCTACAAGTGTATTTAATATTATTTTATTTCCTTTAATAGATTCGTTTCTTTTGAGTTGATATGCTTGTGGGCCAAATGGAGGAGCTGTCTTTTCAGCCTTTCACATATTAACAGCACAAGTGTGCCCAGCGTTTAAAAGTGTACTTATTAGCTTAATCTACTGTAGATCTAAATGCATAAACTTTTAAGTACTTCATTTTTACATTGTTTCAATAATGTTTGAACATAGATGTACAATACGATATGCGATATATATTAAGCTTTTCTTGTGCATTTTCCAGCTATCTCCTGAAATATCCACAGGTGATGGAGGAATGTTTGACATGAAACTTTCTAATAATGTCTATAATGCTTTAAAAGTTCATTCAAAGACAGAAGATAAGAGAAGAAATAAAATTCATGAAAAGAAAGATAAATCTACTGCTGTAAGTAATGTATAATTTTTCCCTTTTGTTATAGGGTTTATTTAAAATACTATTTATGTGTATGTACAGTAAAAGCTCGACTATACAGAACGCTCAAGTTACCGAATTCCGGATACCCGAATGTTCCGGATAGTTGAGCATGAGTAAATTCTGTTTCATTTTTTCACCTTCGTTAATTAATGTAAAGATGCTTTAAAATAGAGTGTTTTACACAGAATCTTGATAAATAGGGGCGATTTGTCTTATTTTGCTTTCAATTTCTTTAAAATATCAATTTTTCGGCGATTTTCCAAAAGGTACGAATTTACCTGAAAATTTCAAACAATATGAATGTTTCCTACATAAATATCGCAAATACCGTATATACTCTCGTATAACTTGATAAATTCAGTACAAAAAATGAAGCTGAAAGTTAGGCGGCCGTTTTATATGCAGGGCAGAATTTCCAAAAAAATTTCTTGAACAATTCTTGGAAAAGAATTTGGTATGGACTCCACACTACTTTTCTTTACGTGTTAATTTCTTAATAGATGTTTTAAGTGTTAAAATAGGGCTTAAGGTGAGCACAAAGCAATTCAAGTATTTACCCAAGTAGCATCAACTCATCAGATTTGGCTCGGCTGATCATTGAACTCCTCGTAAACTGATCCCGTAACGCACGATGACATCGTTCCGATCAGTATCCGAGCACGGTTTTCGATGAGCTATTTTTCATTGGACAGCGATATCCTTCCAATCAACTTTCCCGATAAAAATAAGCCGAGCTATATTTCATCCGAAAACAAGTTTCCCGATGAAATTCATCGGCACGGGACTATTCTGTTCTTAAATTGTTCCAAATCTCATCGGATTTTGCTGCTGATTCTGTTGGGCTGATGAGACATATTGGATCATCGGCTGATGAGAATTTCATCTAGTTTCGATGAATGGCCGATCATCACCCGATAGGATAATGCTGCTAGGGTACACCCCTAGTTGGCCACAAAACAATGCAAAGAAATGTTTTACAATGATTACGTTTCTAAATATTGCCGATTTTAACAGCATTCAGTGGATTTTTCCCGAAATATCGCCAATAGCGCCAAATTGAACCCAAATTCAAAAAAAAAAAAAAAAACGCCGGTACAAATACTTTATACGACCTACGACGCCAACGAAGGCGATAAGTATTTCCGGATGGCACCCCGGACAAAACGCAATGTCTGTGACGTCATGGGCGTGCGATGCGCCGTGGATTCTGCAGTGATGCTCTGTGAGTATGGTAACCCTGAGTGAATTCTGAGTGAAGCACAGTTTGAAATTCTTCTTTTCTCACGTGGGCGTTTGTGTGGAAGGTAGGTGAAGTTATGTTCCGCTCTTAGGGAGATTTTGAAGGAATTTAAACTTGAATACTCTAAAATAAAGTTTCCGATGAAACTGTAGCTAACTTTCCGAAGCTTTATTTTAGAGTATTAAAGTTTCAAATTGTTTGTTTAGGTTTTTTTTTTTTGTCTCACGTACCGATTATGAGTTCTGTGTGTAGCATTGTTGAAAAATATCAGTTGAAACTGTTAAATGAGTCGTCTTTTATTTTTTCTAGCTCTCGCCCAACTTACGGTCGTACCGGGGTGCCAAATCGTTTGTTTATTTTTAAATTAATTGAGAACAAAGAGGTATTTCTTGAATTTTTAAGGGAAGTAGGGTTATTGAAAAGTGAAATTATTTGTACTCGATGCAGTTCGTCAATGACAATAAGGAATAGAAAGAATGTATCTGATGGCTACGGATTTATATGCAGAAACAAAGTAGATGGGAAAATGTGTGGGAAAGAAACTAGTATAAGGTGAGGGTCGTGGTTTACTCTGAGTATAAGGTGGGGGTCGTGGTTTACTCTGAGTAAATTGAAGTTGGAGGAAATTTTTTTGCTGACATACGAAATTGTTATTGGTACAAAAACGGCAGACATCGAAAAGCAGTATTTTTTTGCTACTCACACAATGACAGACTGGCGAAACTATATAAATGAAGAAATTATAAATTACATAGAATTACATTCGGAAAAAATAGGGGGGTTGAAAAAATAGTCGAAATAGACGAATCAAAATTTGGAAAAAGAAAATATAACAGGGGTCATGCAGTCGAGGGTCAGTGGGTTTTTGGGGGAACAGAAAGGGGGATGGGTAAAATGTTTTTGGTTGCTGTGGGTGATAGGAGTAGGGATACTTTATTTTCTGTTAATAAAGAATGGATTTTGCCAGGTACTACCATACATTCAGACGGGTGGAAAGTGTACAAAACTTTAGATAGAGAAGGCTTTGAACATTTCGCGGTAAATCACGATCTTCATTTTGTAGACCCCGACACAGGCTGTCACACTAATACCATTGAATCCACATGGCGACACGTTAAAAGTACACTACCTACACAACAATAGGAAGGGGGATTTTAAATGTTATCTTGCCTATTACATGTTCAAAAAGAAATGTGAGTTTCATAATGAAGATAGGTTTAACAAATTTTTAGAAATAGTAAGGGGGATTAATTGGGAAGATTACGAAATAAGAAAAAAGTAAAACCATTTTTTTCTCGAAATTTTCTTTAGAATTTTATTAACAAAATTGCAATTTTGGTACTAACATTTTTGGGATTTAACGTTTTTCATACATATTTGTGAGTGGATAATTTCCCTAAGAGCGGAACATACCTGCACGACCTTTTTCGTACAAGCATTTTTAAAAAATCCAAGGTAAGTGTATTGAAAAAACCTTTTCATATTGTGGTTATATTGTATTGCATAATATTGTAGGATACTTTGCATGTTTATCTTCGTTTTTTCCTGTTGGTGCCAAAAGAGCATCGCCAAGATCGATGTGCGATAATTGGCGTCGTACATCGAATGCTTGGCGACGTCTTTTGGCGCCAACAGGAAAAAGTCGCCAAGGCTAGGTCGGATATTGCATTTGTTCCAAATCGCCAAATATGTTGCCAAGTTGGCATCAAACACTTTGCGACCAAAAGCTTGGCGATATATCAATATATATTTTCCAATGATCCGAATTTCTTGATCTGACTTAGTTTCCAAAAATATTGATATGTGAAAAAATTTGAATTCATTGATTTTTTTATTTTTTCTTCCCTGTTTATAAAAGCTACTTTTGAATTTTTTTAACCTTTTTTTGAAAAATTTTTTAACCCCTTCCTTCTCGCTCCCGTGAAAATGATGGGGTGAAGTTTCTTCCTCTATTTCTCGCGCCCGTGATATTTCCTGGCTGAAGTGTTCAAAAATAATGCGCGAAAAATAATAAAACAATCTATTTCTTATGCCCGGAATCATGTTTTATTTCTCAATATGTACACCAGACGGCTGCACTAGTCTATTTGCAACTCTTTTAGAGATAGTTAACGTTTTTAGAGATAGTAACTTGGTACTATTGTCCTGATTGTGATGTTAGCCTTTGCATCGCATGCTTTGAAATTTATCACACAAGAAAAAATTACTAGTATTTATTTAAATTATGCGTAAATGCAATAAAATTCTCTTTAAATGTTTCAATCACATATTTTTTATTTTCTCTCTTTGTTGGAAAACAAACATTCAGTCATAATAACCCTGAATGTTGGCTTTCCCGTTTTTTATTTATTTTTTAATTTCAAGCTAAAAATTAACTTAAAAATTAAAAATGAATGCAAATATTGTATATACACTCAGTTTTATATAATTTTCTTGAATAAAAAAAATAGGCACTTTTATGACCATTTTCTTCAAAATTATGCGAGCGTTAAGGGGTTAAACATTATCAAGCTAAATAGTTCAAAAATTTCTTCCTTGCTCCTTTAAATTTGATGTCTTTCTTTTTTTCACAAAGGAAAAAGCTTTGGATGAAAAGACACACCTCATTCTGTACAAACTAGTTAATAATCAAACTTTGGATTCTCTCAGTGGCTGTATCAGTGTTGGAAAAGAAGCTTGTGTTTATCATGCATGGAGTGGTCTGTAAGTTTATTTTTAAATCAATTTTTACATTGGTTAAATGTATTCAAAATGTTTCGAGTGATAAATTCATTTTTTAATACAAAATAGATTTATTTTACTTGATTTTTCGTTCTTGTATTAATTTAAAGCCCCATTGAATATGTTTTGTAGATTCAATAATTCATGGTATCATGTACTTTCACTTTTAGAGTGGCACTGCGTCCTACGCAGACAAATCATTTCGGGGGGGGGGGGGGGATTTTCTGAGATTCTTTGAGAAGTGGGGGCGAGGCAGGTCATAAAATGTAGCTAAGAAAAGTAAATGTTTCGAATTTCTGATATCAATGCTAATTTCAAATGATAAAAATAGTACATCATTAAAAGATTATTGTTTATGTTTAATGTTTTTATTTTTCTGTGATACTTTACACGGAAAAATTAAGAATTTTATTTTTGAAATTGTACATGCTCATCCTTATCACCGTTCAGATTATTTTGCTTAAAATTTTAGTTTTTAGAGAATGTTGTAAGCGTTTGTTGAAAATTACTGCCTACAGCTGCAATACACATGTCCAACAACAATCAACTAAAACCTGCCAAAATGGCGAGTACTGATGTCAAAAAGTTTTTTTATCTATATACATAAATGACCACTTTTGTATGTATGGATGTATGTCCGGGGTAATCTTCAAAACTACTGGACCGATTTTAACCATTTTTTCATCGTGGACAGCTACATTTACAGGAATCAGGATCGGCTATAATTTATTTCTAAAAAACTTAGTTTTAAAAAGTTATTATGGAAAACAGTAAATTTCATGTCATTTCCCCATTAAATGATTAAATTTTCCACCCATTGTTGCAAAAATTTGTTGCCTCGCAACAACAATATTAATAGTAATAATGATGAAAATTTTGAACCAAGGCTTATCTGGAGTAAGTATGAAATTTATTGCTTTCTTAGGATTTTTATATTCATCTATGCCAATAATCGATACTGGGTTAAATAAAAAGAGAATTGATATTGGCAACAGTTAGAAAACAGAAAATGATTTTTTGAAAAATCACACGGATAAAATAAATAACGCATTTAAGTTTGATTTCATGTTCTCCTCCACACCCAGTTTATGAACTGCATGGTCACAAAAAATACCTTTGAGAAATATGATTCTACTGGGCTTAGTTGAAAGTCATATATTTATTTTCTTGGATTTGGCATGTTGCATTTAAACCCGTGCGACGCCGGGCACATCAGCTAGTACATAATAAATTAAAATTCTGAATTTCATAAGGCATTGCTTTTACAACAAGTTAAGAAAAAACAGAATGTTAGAGTTCTTAATCTGAGAACACTAAAAAGAGTCTCACTTTAATTTGTGTGTGCATTATTTCTACAAGCATTTCATATTTTGTTTCAGGCCAGAAGAAGAATCGATATCAGCAGAATGCGCTATAAAAGTTTTTAAAACAACATTAAATGAATTCCAGAACCGGGACCAATATATCAGAGATGATCATCGCTTTAGATATCGTTTTGGAAAGCAAAATCCAAGAAAAGTTATTCATATGTGGGCTGAGAAAGAAATGAGAAATTTGCAGAGGTACATTGACTTCTTTTCCATCTGTATCATGTGTATCACATTTTGCTTCAAAACGAACATAGAGATGCTCAAAATTTATAAATTTTTCGTTATTAATATTAAGGTCATTTCCATAGAAATGTCAACCTCAGCCGAAGAAAAAAAATACCGAAGTGAAAAAAGTATCAAAAAATAAATAAATAAATAAAAATCATACAACATAAGAAGTTAAAAAAATTGAAAAAGTATTGTAATTATCACTGAGATTAGCCATAATAAATAGTTTGTAATGTGTCTTACTGCTTGTTATTCGATGGTTACGTTAGTCACACGCCATCTTGAGTAAAAGTGACACTTAAGACTAAAAAAAATTAAGATTTAATAAATGTGTTTTATGTTTTTAAAAGCCAACTTTACACATTTTTCAAATATATCATTCAATTTTTAACACTTGCTTAACTTTAAGAAATTTTTGCCTCACAACATGAGCATTAATTTTCAGGGTTGGAAAAATGTTAAGTTAGTCACGCTGCTATTTTGGTTGAAAAAATATCTATTGTCAGTAATTTTGCTTTAAATTCAGCAGAAATAATACATAGATACTAGAGATGGAACGAAGCGGCATTTGGCCGAAGCGCCGAATACCGAAGCTTCGGCCAACTAATGGCCGAAGCTTCGGCTGTCGCACATATTGAAGTTTTTGGATTAAATGCATAATAAATGCGTAGAGTTTTATACTTTTCTCCATATGTTTTACTATTCTTAGCGTTACACAATATTTTCAGCTTACTGGGTCATTCTTAAATTAATTTCACTAATTAAAAGTTTTCTTGTTTTGTTTTGCTTTGTACTGCTAGTACAAGAAAAGACGACATTACTATTTTTGTATTGCAAATTAGTAGTAGGAAGCTCTACTTGGAACATGAAAAGCTCAGTCTGCAGTTCAGTTGATGTTTTATAATAAAACAACTGATATGATCATGTATTATACCATAGAACTACCCAATCTACTACTATTTACGTTGTGTTATATATATTATAAATATCTTAATATTCTTAATGCAAAATGCTTCAGTTTTTGGTGAATTCGAAAAAATAGTATCATGCATTCTTTTTTACTTGTCTTTCATTTGGTATTTATTTTAAGAGGATTATTTAATAATGTTACAAGTTCAAAGAAACTATTCATTCCAAGGTTGAGTTTTGTCAAAAAAAGGGGGGGGGGGGTTTACATCATAATTCTAAGGTGTGTGACAAATGAGCAGGTATTATTCTATTAATTCAAGTATAAATGACGAATCTTTTTTAAAGTTAATCAACTAATCAGAATTTATTCTTTTTTAATTATAAATACTTAAAATGCGAATCTTGGGTGGATGTGTGCTACTAATGGACTGGACCCCTTCCTCATATTTTGATTTATACAAAAATAAATAAATAAGATGTAGCTTTAAGTTATGTATTAACAATTACTTACTTGTTTTACTATATCCTGATTTTGTTGTTTAGAATCTTGATCAATGAAATACATAATAAGTTAATATATGTTGATAGATTAATGCATCTGTTTAAAAAACTGAAATTGTGTACCTATAAATTTCAAAAAATATAAAATTTTAAAAGAAAGTAATTCAGGATGTATAATAGTTGCACATCTGCCCTTGTACACATAAGAACCATTACCATTGTTCAAAGTTTCAAAGCTAGAAATCATTGAAAAATACTCAATGCAGTATATTTATATAGCTTTTATTTTAAAACTAAAGTTTTTTTGAACAAATATAACGAAATGTAATATTTAAAAAAACATATTGTTAATAAAGATTTTATTAATTATTGAATGCATTCTGGCTTCAAATGTTCAATACGCACATGTTTTTAATTGAATATAAATTTCTATTATGCTTTATCATGAGGAACAATTTGGAGTTAAAAAGACTATCTTATATGATAATAATTGTAACAGAAAATTTGCTGCATAAATTTCGGGCCGAAGCAGCCGAAGCAATCGAATCACAACTCATGCTTCGGCCAGACCGAAGCTTCGGCAAAATGGCCGAAGCTTCGGCCCAGCCGAAGCTTCGTTCCATCTCTAATAGATACCATGTACATCGTAAATCCACCAGCATAACAAAAAAATATATTTTTTTTCCTTTAAATTACAAGTAAAAACAGTTACAAAATCAGCCTTGAATGTTACGTTAGTCACTATGGAATGACCCATTATTCTTCTTTTAAACATAAATTTGGGGGACTAGAGTGTTCTGGTAAAATCATAGATTTTAATAGGTATTTCTAAGAGTGGTGGTTGTCAAAATACTAAAAACATCACAAAATGTATAAATAAGTTATAGAACATCCACAGTATATAAAATTACTTTGAATATGTTTGGGACTGAATTTTATAAGAAAGGATTTAAGGTCACCCGTCATTTCAAAATTTTCCAGGGAGGGGGCAAAGCGCTTATACATAATGTAAATTTTACCAAAAAATGGCATTGACCATGCCCACTTACATGTAAATACATTGATTTCCCAAAGTCGGGAGGGGGGCAATTGACGCCCTTTAATTAAGGGCCTGGATCTAAGATGTTAAATTAAGAGTAATTAATTTCTTAATGGAGGCATCAGGATTTTGAACGGTTGCATTTTTCGCTTAATGCGAAAATAACATCAAAATTGAAAATGAAGCAAGGCCATTTTTGCTCTTTTGCTCCAAAATAATAAGAACGAAAAACAATTCACAATCTGAGAGAGAAAGCAAAAGTGGTAATATCAAACTTAATCTTATTATAAATCGTAGCCAACATGTATAAAATGCTATTGAATTCAACAATATATTGTCTTCATGAGCATAAAATCCCCCAATAAATGCATTATTCACAATTTTAAAGAAAACTTGCATTCATTTAATGTTAATTACAATTCTGAATTATTCACTTTTAATTTAAAAAAATGTTACCTACTATGAATTTATATCTTTCAAGATGTCAAGGCTGAATTTTGAAGTAAGCTTTGAACAGGAGATGAAATACATAGACTTGGTTGGAAAGATAGTAAACAGATTCACTATTTATTAACTTTATTAATGCTTTTTTTCCAGTTTTAGCTTTTTTGCTAAAAAAAAAAACTTTGAAACTGAGCTTAAACCCTGGGAGGCACTTTTAATTTTCGAAAAGAAAGGGAATGGTAGAGATTCTTTACAGACTATTTACTTAAGCCAGCTGGGGAGTACAGCATTGCACCCTCTCCTAAACAAAGTTGTTTCACTAGCTAATTGGTGAAATTTAATAACTTTAGAAATGCTGCATATTTTCAGAATATTTTTACTCTAAAGTGTCATTATTATTCGACTAAATATGGTCATTGACTTATGTGTCGTTATTATTTCAATGCTTTAGTTCTTGCATTAAAATCCGGTAGCAAACCGACTTTTTATTTACAGTCAACTCTCGATACCTTGAATTGCTTAACTCAAATTTCTGTTTATGTTGATATTTTTGGATGGTCCCAAATTGCTGCAAATGTTGTATGATGGAATTTTCCCCCATTAACTCGAAGTCACTCTATTTATCTCGAATCTTTAGGCAGCCTTTTTAAAGCATTTGTTGTCCTAATTTTTAAGCTTATTCAATTTTTAGAAGCGAAATCAACCAACTACTTGACCTTTAAATGTCAGAGAATTTTTACTTCCATTTTTACCATTTTCTCCTTTAGCGAGGGAGCAATTTAATTGGCAAAACCCTGGTCAACTTCAGACAAGAGACAAGGCTGAAATGCACTTGTTATTTAATATTCTCTGAACAGTTATTTAGAAATAAGTCCTTTACATGGACTCTATGACAGCTTAGTGCAAAAGGGGAGATGAAAATCGAGTCTGAAGAGGGATTAGCAATACAAAGCATTTCCATTACGTATCCTCCCTTTCTCAGTAAGTGGAAACTGTCCCCATGCAGTATCCCATGTATCTGCTGGAAGAAGGCAAACCAGTTGAATTACTCCCTTGAAAAAGTTCAACTGATAGCAGAGCTGTTAAATACACAACTATTAGGAAAATGTGCAAAGAAAGTGCAATTTTTAATGATATTTTTTAATATTTTTTTATTTTATAGTTAGAATCTTTTTGTGTACTTCTGCAGAAGAAATTTGTTATTTTCTATACATTTGTGTTTTTACAATAACCCCTACAAGTGTCTTATATAAGAAATAATTTTAAATTTTCGGTATCTCAAACTTCAGTTTTGTCGAATTTTTTTCTTGGTCCCTTGTACTTCGAGATAACGAGAATCGACTGTATCTCTTTGACTGATCAAGAAAAGCACATAAAGTACCCTTCTTAAGGATCACCCTAAGATCAAGAAGTTAGAGGCAGAGAACACTTTACTTTCGCGAATCACTTAAACAATTTCTTTAATATTCGTTTGAAATTGGTTGTAGTGCTCTTTTTGAATAATTGTTGTTTTAATTAAAATGAAAAAAGTGATTATTTTACTAATTTTCTAAAACTGAATGTATTTTTTTTTCTACCTTATTATTAGGATGAGACAAGCTGATCTTCCCTGCCCTGAAGTTATTGCTTTGAAAAAGCATGTTTTAGTAATGTCTTTTATTGGAAAGGAAAGGTTGCCAGCCCCTAAATTGAAAGATGTTGATTTACCTTTTGCGGATATGACTATTATGTATGAGCAGACTTTGGAGGTAAAATGTTGTTTCTTCTTAAATTGTTTATAATCTTTCATTTTACTTAGTTAAAATGTGCACGCAAGGAAGATATCTCTTTTAATCACAGACTTATCGTACATTTTTGTGCTCGGGACATTTTTATTCCTAAAATGACTATAATTTATCTTTAGCAGACTAAGATGCAATAAAAAAACTTTCCAACCAACTCCTCTGTTAACTCAAAATCCACATTAAAATTTTTTTGTGACAAATTACTTTTGGTCAAACTCACCCCTAAATAGGGCATTAAATTTATATTCAGACTAGAGTGAGGGTGAAGGTTTTTAATGGCCTGTTGTGTATTGAGGAAAAAAAAATGTTAGAATGGTTTTTCAAACAAATTAAAGCCTATACAATTGTTTACCTGAAAACATTTCAATTTATTAGGAGATAAAGCTCCCTTCGATTGTAAATTACAACTTGTCCTGCAATGGCTGATAATCATCTTCTTTTTTCAGTTTTTCAGAAAACATTCAATTTCCAAAAATAAGTTATATTTTTCTGAATGCACTTACAGATGACAGTGAAAATTAGTAATAGTAATAAATACTATAATTTATTATTAACTTTATGTTAGCACTTATTAACAGTATCACTTTTTACCAATTGTTACAAATCTAATATCTTTAAACGAGCAATTCTTGTGTATATATATATATATATATATATATATATATATATATATATATATATTTCGGATCTTGAAAACGGCTCTAACGATTTTGATAAAATTTTGTATTTATATTTAGTTTTGATTTCTGAGTTCATCTACATCAGCGTTTTTTCTGTAAAAATGCGAGTTTTCACAAAAAACCCTGTTTTTTATACCTTCATTAACAGTTTGAGAATCTTTCTTTTGCCATTTTCTTTATGATTACTACTATTGTTACTGTTTCATAGCAACCACGTTTTATTATAACAGTGAATTTCATATTTAATCACATCAGCTTAAATTAAAATTTTTATGGCACTTTGCAAACGAGTTTTGGCAACGTTAAAATTGTTATTGTTTTTGAAATCTTAGAGATTGATCAAATTAGAGCCGCTATAGGATAGACAGGCCGAGGTATCAAGCTTGAGTTGGACCACTTTGGATCAATTCATTAACTTTTACTTTCAATTTTTCGTTTTGCCGAGCTAGCATTACCAGAGTTACATTACCAGTTAGCGTTACCAGTTTCTGGCATTGCCAAGCTTTGCCAAATGCACGTGCCGCTCAATCATTGCTCAAGGTAAAATTTACCAAAACGTGATACTTGCCAGAAAAGACAACCATTCATCAACCGGCTGAAAAAACATCACACACGCTGGATCCAAAGTGGTGAAACTTAATCTTGATGGGTCGGCTCGTCTATATAGAGGCCATAGATCAAATTAAAGTTATTGTGGTGTGATTTTATGTTGCACATCGTTTAAATAAGGTTGTGATGATGATGTCTTGTCCAAATAAGATTGTGTTTTTTAAAATAAATTACGGCTGTTTTAAATGCGTAATTGCAACCAAGGGCATAAAAATGCTTTTCAAGTTCATCTAAATAAGTACTTCGAACTTTAGAAAAAAAACACGATTTTACAAACCTCTTTTTTTTTAAACCGAGCTAGGCTTGGTTGCCAGTTACTAACAGCTAATACGAACAAATTCGTGTTTCTTGGTTTTTTGACACTTCATGTTAATCATGTTCAATCGTAGTTTAAAGTTTGATATCTTGAACTTCAGTTATCTTGATTTTTTTTCTGGTCCCAAGCGCTTCAAGATATAAAGTTAACTGTGTTTTAGATATCTTGCCCATGGATGCAAGACCTTCCGTTTCAGGACGGATTTCCGTCCTGACAAAATCGCCAAGATGGCCCATGGGACGGAAAAAAAATCGATCTCATTCCTTCAATATTTACTTCCGAAGAAAACACAACTGAAAGGAATACAAAATCAGATTTCTTAAAAGTAGATTTTAATCATTATTCCAATCCAAAACTATTTGTATCGAAGCCTTTTCTCTTTCTGAATAAACAAACTGCAATGGCATAATTCTTTTGTCGGTGTTGATTCTCTTCGGCCCCATCCATTCCCTTTTCTTAATTTCATCAAATATGACCTACAATTTCGTTTTTAGGATTTCATTTTCTGTGCCTCTTCATCTGACGTCGTCAAAAATTGCCCCACCTTATCCTAATATCACTAAACATCGTCAAAAAATAGGTTTTTTGAACTGAATTCTCGATACTATACTTAAAACAATGATCTTGCTGCTAAAAGTAAAATTAAGCCTCCCCCCCCCCCCCAGTTTAGACATTTTTATGAACAATATATGTATTTTTGGTTTATTTTCTTGCAGGGTTGGCAAAAACCCGGGTTTTTCTCGGTTTTTGTATGTTTTAATTTTATATCTTATGCGGGTATTAATATATAATGTATGCATTCATTCATATAAAAATATATTTATTAAGGTAAAGTTCTGAATTGCATTTAATCAATGTCAATGGATTAATAATAAATATTATTAACAATATCAATTAATAATATCATCAACCGAATTGTAAGATTTAATGTGTATATTTAAGAAGCTTTGGACAATGGTTTCAGCATAAACTTTTATCACTTGTCTTTTACAAAGTAGAACTGTTGCAAATGGGCTTTTCTACAAATACAGGAATATTTAGGGTGTGAAAGTTTCAAAAACTTAAATTTCTACCATTAAAAAATTAAAACCATTTGCACTTGTTTATTAATAGAAATAAGCATCTTTTCTCATTAAATAGCTTGCTTCAATATCTAGTCATGTCATTTGCATGTTTTTATAAAGCATATCTCAATGATGTGTGTCTGAGATAAGGGAAGTGTCTCCCTCCCCTCCTATTTTCAAAACCAAAACTGATTAATTTCAGATGGGGGGGGGGGGGGACTCTTGATCGATTTTTTTTAAAAATAATCTTAAGAAAAAACTAGGTTAACATAAGAACTTTGCAAGAATTACAAATTTATTCATAAATGCTTGTCATAATATTTTAGTAGTAATAAATTTGTGTGGGGACGCATTTTCTTTGTTTTTTTAAAATCAAAGAAAGGGTTTTGTGCTTCAAGTCAGTGGTATGGTACCTCTATAATATAGCTCTTGAAAATCATCATATACTAAATGCAATAGGGTTAGAAGAAATTAAATGCAAAAGTAAATTCTTCTTGCTCCAGAATAAAAGCAAAAATTGCAGTTAGCAACTGTTCCATACAAAAATTTCACTTTCGAGAACTACAAATTAGCGAGCATAAATGAAAAATTAGTTAAGACTAATAAATATTATCACAAAAACATTTTGATTGGTAAACTGTTATGATTTTTTTCAATGTGTTAATCTGTGTAAATTACTTGAAATATGTTTCATTCATTATTTTTATTTTGTCATTATTTGACTTCTGTGTTGAATCAAAATTATCATCAAACATTAATTAAGCAATTTTTTCCATCTACAAGAAGTTTATCAATGGTTCATTTTCAATTTATTTTAAAATGTGAAATTTGCTATCAAAAAATAAATAAATAAAAATAATAATAATAGTGGAGGAGCAACTGGTCAAATTTTAATTTCCGTGCGCTTTTTGTGATACAATTATGACAGTTGGTTTTTCTGAAAGGTATTGGCACAAGGAATACGAATTTGGATGTTGCCACCCCCAAAAATAGTGCAGGGGGGCATAAGGGGGACCAAAGTTTCTTCACTAAAATAATTATATCTTCATTATTTCATGGCTTACAGCCAGTTTTCAAACCGTAAAATACTTAAATCCACTTAATAATAACATTATAAGGCATAAAAAGCTGAATTCAAATTGCTGACACGTGTTTCGGAGCTATTAAGAGCTCCTTTTTCAGTGCATAAGATAAGAGCTTATGAATGAAAATTAATCCGGCTGAAGTTGGTTTTTTCATTGAATATATTTGCCTTGTTATCAAGACTATCATTTGGATAACCCAGGGGGGTTCCACCTCTCCCCTCCCCCTTTAGAAACAAAATGCAAATGCACATTTGTGTACGCATTTATCCTTCAACACATAGTATACATTGAATTTGCACTTTTGCCCGGGACTGTAATCGCCCCCCCCCCTCGGAGGGGGAGGGGTTGAAAATTAATGCTTTTATTTATTTATTTTATTTTACTTTATTTATTTATTTTTTTTTAATCAGGGAGAGGTGTTCAATTGCCCCCGCTAATCTGATAACTTGTTCCTCTTAAATAACAATTTTTTTTTTGTCATTTTTCGCCCACTACAATTTTTTGTAACTGAAAGCACTGCTAAAGGAAGTTTTTACAGCCACAAATGTGCTTTAAATATTATAAGGGGGTGATACTCGTTGTGAGTGGTCTGAAATATACCTGAATTTTTAAGTTAAAAAAATGAGAGAGATATTTTTAAAGTGTATTCACTCAAATAATAATATAATGACAACATTAACGAACCCAAATTTCCCAATTTTCAGAAGCATTTATATGCAAACAAAATAATAAATAAAAACATCAAAGTAGAACTATAATTACAAATAACAACACACACGCAGTCATTTGACAGTGGCATTTGAAAGAAAATGTAATAGATATATTTTAATCAACTCATGAATTAATTTTTGATATTCTTGATCGTTTCAAAAAGACATTGCTAGAAAGAATTAAAAAACAATAAGTCAAATAATAATAATGTAGAATACAAGTTAAAAATCAGTTTCATAATCAGATTCATCTGAACTGCTCTCCTCATACCAGTTAAAACAGTGATTTTCATCATCTACATTCACACATATCCGTGTATGGAAATCCGTTACGTCTGCATTTTCACAGCAGCGTAGAACATTTACTTTTTTTGCATGAGCATTTTACCAGTTCTAGAATCACCTGTGGAGCAGGTTCCATTTTGGTCATCTGGGGAACAAATCTGCTGTCTTGCATTTCCCAACCATAACCAGCATCTGGCTGTGGAATATTCGGACATGCAATGACATCATTTTGCCATATCATGGCCTGATAATGTTCTCTCATGATGGCATAGCGAAGAGCTGATTGTGTTTGTGGCATCTTCTTTGATTCGGCAAATTTCATTTGAAATAACATCAACTGAACAGAGCCAACATCTGATTTAGAACAGCTTGGCAGCTAAATTTTGCAAAAAAAAAAGCTGTTCTAATACACCAAAAATATCTTCAGATGGTGTAGAATTAATTCCTAAATTTGCAAAAGCTTGCAAAATATTTTATCAGACTGCTGCAAGGCTTTCCAACAGGAGAGTTTACCTTTTCCAGCAAACTCTACTGTAGTGTCGCATCCAATAAATGCATGAAAACCAGGCAAGGCTTTTACCTTTTCTTCTCCTAAAGCATTATATATTGGTTTGAGAGCAATATGTCTTTTTCTTTTACCGCTCCCTACTATGCATGATGTTCTGGAGCAAAGCATGGGGTACCGCCGAAGAGCCAAGACAACAACATCTGTATCTGGAGAGTAAATATGAATAGTAGAGGTACCTCGTAAAGTTGCATCAGCAGCGTGTAGTATTAATTTTGTGTCAGCTTCCTCGTGTGTGCTTCTGCTTCGTAGGTGTTGTACTGAGATATGAGTTGCTGCCGCTTCATCTCGCCATGCCTCAATAATAGGTAAATTTAGGAATTAATTCTATACAATCTGAAGATATTTTTGGTGCATTAGAAGAGTTTGCTTGCAAAATTTACCTGTCAAACTGTTCTAAATCAGATGTTGGCTCTGTTCAGTTCATGTTATTTCAAAAGAAAATTGCCGAATCAAAGAAGATGCCACCAACACAATCAGCTCTTCGCTATGCCATCATGAGAGCACATTATGAGACCATGATATGGCAAAATGACGTCACTGCATGTCCGAATATTCCACAGCCAGATGCTGGTTATGGTTGGAAAATGCAAGACAGCAGATTTCTTCTCCAGATTACCAGAATGGAACCTGCTCCACAGGCGATTCTAAAACTGGCAAAATACTCATGCAAAAAAAAAAGTAAATGTTCTACACTGCTGTGTAAATGCAGACGTAACGGATTTCCATGCATGTGTGAATGTTTGCATGTGTGAACATGTGTGAATGTTTGTATGTAGATGATGAAAATCACTGTTTTAACTGGTGTGAGGAGAGCAGTTCAGATGAATCTGATTGTGAAACTGATTTTTAACTCGTATTATACATTATTATTATTTGACTAATTGTATTAAAATTCTTCCTAGCAATGTGTTTTTGAAACGACCAAGAATATAAAAAATTAATTCATGGGTTGATAAAATATATCTATTACATTTTCTTTCAAATGCTACTGTCGAATGACTGCGTGTGTGTTGTTCTTTGTAATTATAATTCTACTTTCATGTTTTTATTTACTATTTTGTTTGCATATAAATGCAGCTGAAAATTGGGAAATTTGGGTTCTTTAATGTTGTCATTTTATTATTTGAGTGAATACACTTTAAAAATCTTTCTCTCATTTTTTTAACTTAAAAATTCAGGTATATTTCAGACCACTCACAATGAGTATCACTGCCTTATATTATTTAAAGCACATTTGTGACTGCAAAAACTTCCTTCAGCAGTGCTTTAAGTTTACGAAAAATTGTGGTGGGCGAAAAATGACGAAAAAAATTGCTATTTAAGAGGAACAAGTTATCAGATTAGCGGGGGCAATTGAACCCCTCTCCCTGATCAAAAAAATAAATAAAAAAATTAAGTAAAATAAAATAAATACATAAATAAATAAATAAAAACATCAATTTTTCAATCCCCTCCCCCCCCCCCCGAGGGGGGGGGCGATTACAGTTCCGGGCAAAAGTGCAAATTCAATGTATACTATGTGTTGAATTATAAATGCGTACACTAATGTGCATTTGCATGTTTCTAAAAGGGGGGGAGGGGGAGAGGCGACACCCGCTCCCTTTTTTGTCCAAATGATGGGCTTGATAACAAGGCACTTCTATTTAATGAAAAAAACACCTTCAGCCGGATGGATTTTCATTCATAAGCTTGTATCTTATGCACTGAAAAAGGAGCTCTTAATAGCTTCGAAACACGTGTCAGCGATTTGAATTCAGCTTTTTATGTATTATAATGTTATTATAAGTGGATTTAAGCATTTTACGCTTTGAAAACTGGGTGTAAGTCATGAAATAATGAAGATATAATTATTTTAGTGAAGAAACTTTGCCCCCCCCCCTTACGCCCCTGCACTATTTTTGGGGGTGGCAACATCCGGATTCGTATTCCTGGTGCCAATACCTTTCAGAAAAACCAACTGTCATAATTGTATCACAAAAAGCGCACGGAAAACCAGTTGCTCCCAGACTATAAGTATTTTGCAACAAAAAGTAGTATCATAGCTAGAAACATTTTCTAGACGATGACTTGAAAATTGAAGAAATAATAATAATTTTATAAAATAAATAATTAATCTAACAAAAATTATCTCAAATAAACCTGATTTCTTACTTATTTTTATGTATAATTTAGATGAGATATTATTATTGACTATATTTGTTAATAACTTAGAAATTAACAAAAACCCACTTTTAACAAAATTCCGGGTGGGTTTTTATAGGTGGACACGCCCAGAAAAGCTGGGCAGGTTTTTCTGGGCTGGGTCCACCTTTGCCAACCCTGTTTTCTTGGGTATGCATGGGGGGGGGGGAGTCTCAAATATTTTCCGTCTTGGAAGCATGGCCTAACTTGCACCCATGATATTGCCTAAAGCTGTCCTGAATGTTAAACTCTTTATCATATTTTGAAACAAAATATTTATTTTTCAGATTATGCGCAATTTATATACCAAGTGCAAACTGATTCATGCTGATTTGAGTGAATACAACTTATTGTGGCATGATGACAAAGTGTGGGTAATTGATGTTAGCCAATCTGTTGAAACCACGCATCCTCTTGCTCAGGAATTTCTGCTTCGAGATTGTTCAAATATTACAACAGTAAGCAACCTTTTAGATATATCTTCATACCTTGTATTTTAAATCAATTTGTCTTTCCTTTTTACTAAAATAAAATTCAGTTGTGTTGAGATACTTTGGCAATCAATGAAATATAATTTTTTGCATTTTTTCCAAACTTGAAAGTGCTCCAACTTAAGAAGTTGTTAACAAAATGGGTGACGGTTTTATTTCAGTACACACTCAAAGACAATTTTGTTTTGTCAGAAATGTGCAGTACTAAGATTTTTTTAATTAAAATTAAGTGATATTTTCTTTTTAAAAGCAACAAAAAAATAAATAAATAAATATCGGGCACAACACTTACCTTGGAAATGTATTGTTTCAATACTAGGCTGTATGTGAGGATATTAAAATTAGAACATCTCATGAGGCTTTTCCGCTTCCCTGCCCAAGTTTCTTTCTTAGAAGGACAAACAAATAAAAAAAAAATCTGGTATGGACCCCACACTACTTCCTTTTACGTGTAAATTTCTTAGTAGTTGCCTTAAGTGTTAAAAAAGTGCTTGGAGTGAGCAAGGTAACAATTCAAATATTTACTCCCCTAATCTACCACGAAACAATGCAAAAAATATTTTACAATGGTTATTTTTCTAAATATTGCTGATTTTAATATCATTTAGTGAATTTTTCGCAAGATATCGCCAATAGCGCCAAGTTGAACCCAAATTCAAAAAATAATTTTTTCGCCAACTTGGCGATATATCGCCAAGTTGGCGTCAAACACTTGGCGACCAAAAGCAAGTAGTGGCGCCAGTTCATATCACTTGAGTCTGTATTGAAATTAACATTGATTTACCCCAAAAAAGGGGTAAAAGACCCCTTTGGGAACATTCGAATGCAATCACAAGGGGAGGTGCACAACTAGACCCCCCTCAGAGCCTACATACCAAGCTAGAAGTTTCTACGGCATATAGTTTTTGAGTTATGCGAGCCACATATGCACATACACCCGCACATACATACGTACATACAGACGTCACGAGAAAACTCGTCGTAATTTACTCAGGGGTGGTCGAAATTGATTTTTCGGCTGTTTGTATGTTGTTAGGTACATATGCACGTGCTGACAGGTCGAAAAAACTATGCGACATTCATTCAGGGGTGAGCAAAGTCAAAATTTAGACGGAAATTTGAGTGAATTTTTTTTCGTGATCACAATACTTCCTTTACTACGTAAAAGGAAGTAAAAAGTTCTGGTTGATTCAGCATTCAAAATGCTCTAGTCCTAAATAGATGAGTTTATTGCAGGGTTTGTTACTGTAAATCTGATCGATTAAATCAATTAATTAAAAAAATCATTGATTAAAATTTTTCAGTTTTAGAATCGGTTCTGAATATAAAACATATTGCATTTACATCCTTAGTTTCATTTTGCTAAGGTATCTAGGTTCTTCTGCCTGTTGAGTGGGTTCATACTGTGATTTCAATACCTTGCACAATATTATTGTTATTTTTCAGAAATGAAATAAAGAACAAAATAAAAATTGTAGTTCTTTATACACTAATATGGTTTTGAAAAATGAATTTGTTCAATATAGTATTCCTCTGCTAAAAATGTACATATTTATGAGAAAACCATAAACTTTTTTATTCAAAGCAAAACTACTTCTTTTCTCAGACCAAAATGGAATATATTTCTGCACCTTAACGTGTATGGAATCTTTAGAGAAGTTATTTTAATTTCTCTAGTACTTGTGGATACATTAATTCAGATTGTGTTTCATTACTTTTAGTAAAGGAGTGAACCTGAATGTGTGATTTACTAAATGTGTATCTAAAAGCATTTTCAAGTATTGATATTTAAAAAAATTGTCCACCTCGTGCAAAAGAGTAAGTGCTCATTTAAAACATAATGCAATTGCTTAGCTCTGCGTTTCCCAACCTTTTTTAGCTCCTGTACCGCTTGGTACATCATGCATAATTGTACCACTTCAGGGAAATGATTGTACTTAAAAGTGCTCTTTAAAAGATGAACGATATTGACTGCAAGATTTTTGATCATCAACTGCACATATTAACGCCCTAACTTTATAATATTAATTAAAGTAATTTTATGAATTATAGGAAAAAACTTTCTATGATATGCACACTGCACACATGCTATTTTAGTATTAATTTTTTTGATGGTGAGGTATTCATGTTACATTTTTTTTACGTAACTTTTTTTAAATGTTTTTTAACAAAATACAAACAGACCTCAACACTAAAGTCAATTTTTAAAATGATATTTTCAAAAATAACTTTATGCCCGTGATAGATTTTACTTATACCTAACTTCAATTGCATGAAAAAAATTTATTAAATTATCAAAAAGTGACGAACAAACTTTAAATGTTTAACTGAAACAATTGCTAGAAAACTGTTTTATTTTTGATGCATAACCTAAAAAGATTTCTTTTTAGTTCTTTGAAAAAAAAGGTGTGTTGAATGTCCATTCGGCTGAAAGTTTATTTACTGAAGTATGTGGCCATCCACCAAAAGTGAATGTGACATCTGATGCCAAAGTATCCCAAACTGTGCCTTCAGGAAACTAGGTTTGTATTTCTGATCATTTTGAAAAATGTATTTTTTTAGTTTTTTTTTTTTTCAAATGGCTATTTTTTTGAATAAATCAAATGTAGAGCCACCATAAGGTCTGGTTTTAATGCGAAAACCCTGGCTTCTTTTTCCTGGTTTTAAGCTGGTGGATTTTTCGCTCTTCGACCACAAAGTGGCAAACTTTAGCGAGAAACTTTGCGATCGGGCCAAGCTCAAACCTTTTTACTGTGCTTTCTTAGTGCTGTTTCCAAGGGTTGCCGGTAATAGGCAAAAATCGCCAAGTAATGCCTCTCTCAAAATTTTAATATGGTTTTCGCTGCAAAAGGAATAAATTGACACAAAACTGCACAAATTTAGTCTTTTAATAAATGTAATAATAAATGTCTTGCATAATTTCATTAGTGCAGAAGTTTTTACCTTTGAAATGGTTCTTTTTGACATTTACTTACGATATAGACATTTCTTACGAGTTTTTTTATATTTGTTTGAAGAATTTTTTAAAAATCTTATTAACTATAATTATATTAATCAGTGCTGTACTTTTCCTTTTGTAGGTTTATTTATTTCCTTCAAAACCACAAAATTATCTTTTGGAGTGATGAAATGAAAAGCTATGGTTTAGGTGGAAAATGTCAACTTTCTGTAATTTTCCACTTCTCAATAAACAATGTTAATATGTACATGTCGTAATCTTTTTTATTACTAAAATTGAATGCATGCAATCTACATGCCTTCGGGGTGGTGACTTACTACTTAAAACCCAAGCTGTGCCTTAAATTTACGCTGTACCATTGCTGCTGCCTTTCATAGGTATGCTAATTCTATATTAGCTACCAGTCTTTTAGCACTCTTAGCTTCTATAAGATATTATCTACCTCCAGCTCGGTTACTTCCTATTCTGGACTGATGAGTACACAATATGGACAAAATTAGTTTCTGGATGGAATAATAGAGTTAGCGGCAACTTACTTCTTAATCCCTGGCTGTGGTTTGAAAGTTTATCTACTAAGCAACTTGTAAACGAGCCTTAGTGGAGGATTGGTCCGCCCCCCCCCCCAATAGCAGGTGGATTCTGACTGCAGTAGTTGTTGTAATTAAGAACAAATTCTTATCTTTCTAACTGAATGATAAATAATGTCAGATTCGCTACGCCATCAGGACAGTAGAAATTTGAAGAGAAACGAACTATAAGAACTATAAATACGCTGCTCAAAACAATTATTTGTCTAGTAGTCGGAGAAGTCTGACATGGATGGAGGGGGGGGGGGGTCCGGGTTCGAATCCCGGCCGGGGCGTGGATATACTTTCTTTCTCCTTTCCTTGTCCTTTGTATGAATGTGTTGTGCTGTAAATTGCCAACCCTCTAAACCTGTACTTATGTCATGTGTGTACTGCGAAGACAGACTTCATACCAAATCACAGTACAGTTGGAAAAGCAAAGCTGTACACCCCAAATTGCCAGCCTAGCTGGCACAAGACAACAACAACAACACAGAGATATTAAAGGATATTGAGGTGTTGGATTCATCTTGCACATGTAGAAATTTTTGGATGAATTGTTATACATTATTCACAGACGTAATAAGTTTTTTGAGATAAAAATTACATTTCTTTGGCAGAAAAAAAAATGACTTTAGGTACAAAAGGGAAAAAAAAACACATTTTGTACAAATGAGAAAAACAAAAAAAGAGGTTTCTTTTAAAAAAAATAGTAGGGGGTATGGTTTCCCCATATGGCCAGCAGTGTTAAACACCTTTGAGGCATGGAGTCAATGATTTTATTAATGAGTTGTGGCTGAGGTATTCTGCCCCACTCCTCCTGAAAAGCTCTTTCATGCTCTTGGAGAGTTTGTGGAGGTAGTAGGCGTGCAGCAACTCTGGTCTACCAAGAATGTCCCAAACATGCTCTATTGGTATAAAGCAGTAAGTAATCGCCCCTAAGTAAGGGCTAAGGCAGAAACATGCAATACACACTGCCAACTTGACCATTTCGATCCACGGACAGCTGTTTTGAGCTTATTCTGCTCTCATAAGCATGGAATATGAAAGTAGTCGAGTTGGAGGCAAAAATCCTCTTATATAACAAAGAGAGCCAAAAAAACTGGTAGCTAATGTGAAATTAGAAATACCAGCTTTCGACCACACTTTTGCCTCCAACTCGACTACTTTCGTATTCCATGCTGATGAGAGCAGAATAAGCTCGAAACAGCTGTTCATGGATCGAAATGGTCGAGTTGGCGGTGTATTGCATGCTCTATTGGGTTCATGTCCGGAAAACATGCTAGCCATTCTATCCGTATAATTCCTTACTCCAAAAGAAAATCATTGACCAAGTTAACACGATGAGCCCTGCAATTGTCGACCATTAACCTTAAGTCATCTCCAATTGCTGCTGATAAAGGACTACGATAGGGCTGAAGATATCATCCCTATATTGACGACCAGTCAGAGTTCCATTTTGAGTGATATGGAGGTTGGTGCTTCCATAGGTGGAGATGTCAGCATATGCCATCACACCTTCACTACCAAATCCTATACTTTTGTGCATAAACGCTCGATTGTTTCTTGTGCCATGTGAACTCCAGGTGAAAACATGCCTTTTATCAGGATGAAGGGGAAAATGGGACTAGTCGGATAAAAGAATATTGCACCATTTATTTCTCCAATTCATGTGCGCTGTTGCCCATTCCCTTAGCGCGCAACGATGCTTTGCAGTAAACGTGACACACCCCATTGGTCGACCTTTTTAGGGAGAGTGCCACTATCTGGAGAAAAAACTCAGCGTGCCACGTTGTATTAGAACAAACTGAAACTATTTAAAAACATGTTGCTGTTACTAAAATCACTTGGGTACCGGATCACAAGTAGATACATCTGCTCGGATTTAAGGCAAAATTGGTACGGCTTCCATTTTTACCAGCATCATAAAGCTGGAAGTACGATTTAGCTCAAAACACATGTCATAAGACCCGTTTATAGGGCAGGCAGACATTCACACAAAGAAAGGACAAAGACAGAAGAGAGAAAGTACATCCATGCCCGAGCTGGAATTCGAAACCGGGACCACAGCATCGGAGTCGGTCTTCTCTGACCAATACACAAGGTGGCCGGTCAATAGATAAATTTGTTGGCTGACTATTTTTCTTACTTAAATAAAACATTCATGCAAATCTGAGAAATTGATATTGAAATGATAATAAAGATAGAACAAGGCGGATCTTAAGAGTTATCGTTTATTAAGTTCTATAGGATCATTATTAAAATGTAAACAAATAACATAAAACATTTAATTTTAAAATTAAACAGTCATTACTTAATGTGATTTATGAGAAAAGCTTTTTTTAGCCAGTCTATTTTTAGGATTAGTTCTTGAAAGTACTAACATATGTATGTGTTTCAAGTGCCACATCAATTTATATTCGCTCTCAATGGGGTGTGTGTCGATTTTCTATACAATCATAACAGAAAAATATTTGTTCAGAAAGCAATATTTATCGAATCAAAATCTGTCATAACACCAGTATGGCTATAGTTGTGTAAAATGGTGAAAACAAATTTGCTGCTGGGGTACAAATTTCCAAAGTTGCTATTATAACATGGATGGACTTTGACTGTTAAAGAAAATCATCTCCTGTCGCTCTACTTATATTTGATTACTCAATATTGTAAGAAATGCACGAACGTCAGTAATTCTGAATTTGGATTTCAGGTGGGTAGCAAGTATGTCTTGCAGAGAAGGATCAACGCGCAACAGAATTCGAAAGAGGTCAACATTTGTTTAATGTTGAAAATCATCTCAATACGATCCAACATCCACTTTTAAAAAGAGTGCAAAATTTTCTCCAGAAAATACCATGTGGGGAAAATATTGGATCTTTTGTTAGTGTAACTTTCCATTATTAATGTTAAATGTTTTAATCTTTGTTTTTTCCCATAAGTCGAAGAGAGAAAGAAAACTGAGAGTATCATTGTAGAAAAGAATGTATATGGCTTGAAACTGGTTTTCAGGAACAGTTTTTGTCTCGTACAGATCGTAAATATGTGAATCACTCAAAGAAGAATTAATCAAGGGATGATATATTGTAGATAGCTCAAATTCAATTG
>JAXGGA010013889.1:0-33750 GCA_038373865.1 Uloborus plumipes
CTATCTTGCAGAACAATTTTGGGCAAATAATTTTGCGTCGCAGAACATCACTAAGTAACTCTGCTTTGGGGGGGGGGGGGGAGATTCTGTCACTAGTTTGCACTTAGTTCTTCATCAAAAAATGCACTATTTTCGTAGGTTTGTAGTAGTGTGTAGTTAATGTGCAATGATAACAATCTGATGCTTTTAATGTCTTAATATATCTTATTTCTTCATATTTTATGTAATATATTGGGTAATATCAGTAATGGTAACTTCATGTCTAGAGAGTTCTAATTATGTTAAAAAATAATTGTAAATGAGTAACATTTTAAAAATTAATATGTATTGTTATATTAAATAGGATGCTACCATGGTAACTCTTGTGATTTTCAATTTACAACTATTTCATGTTTGAAATATCTTCTCTTTGCTTATTTTAACCTACTACTTGGAAACTTTAATCAAAAGTTTAAGATAAGATAACCTAGATAAATGTTTTATCTACTAATTGAATTTTTTTTCTCGGTATTCATATTTTATTTTCTGCTAATGTCTGATTAAGTTTTGTTATTTATTTGAAAGTTAATGAATATAGTTATTGTTTTTCTTTTTGTTGAAATTTTTAATTATTGTCAGCATCATCTTACCTTTCACCTAAATCATGTATTTATTCTACACTCTTCTTTTGAATAGTTATATTGTCAAGCTGAAATTAAAAATAAAAAAAGAAATATTTTGTCTTTATCTTAGCTAAAAGTTTCCCGTCAAGAGTTGTTAAAGGAAAGAGCACATCATCTGTTGGAAATGACTCGTAGAGAATTGCTGAACCAACAAAATAAGGAAAATAATAAATGCACTCCAAGTAGTAAAGTATGCAAGCATTGTTATTTCGTTTATGAAGTTCAATCATTTTTGCTTTAGTTTCTATAATATCTCTACTGCAATGAGAAATAACATATAAAGACTAAATGTTTCGAAATTTTTCTTTTAGTATACAGCTCTTGTTCTATTCTTGAAAGATAATAAAGTGCAATATTACAAAAAATAAATAGTTCTTCTTAAAAACAGTATTTCCCAATGCAAAATTATTTTCATTAGATTACTAAAAGAGTGACAATAATGTTAAAGAGTTAGTTCACAGATTTAAAATGCATATTATCAGCAATACCTATGATTTATTTTTTTTTTTTAACTTTCATACATTGCATGAAATTAAGAAACTTCAAGTGATTATAATAGATGCAATGGCAAATTTATTAAAAATAACCCATTTATTTTCTTTCTCTTGAGTCTGCTAGTAAGTTTTCAGTTGCAGGATGACTAAGTTTTCTCATTGCTAATAATTCCTTGCCTTAAGTTGTTAAACAATACACGTTTTACAATTATGAAACGCCAAATCATTTTTCAATACTGTGTGCTCTGATTCACGACATAAGTTTAATTCATGCACTTGTCTTCATTCAGACCACTGAGAGCTTTGAGTCAGCTCCTGTCTCACCTGATCCATACTGTGTGGGGTCCTCGCAGACTTTATGAAACCATGTGGCATTTTTTTTATAACAATTCGTGTTGTCCCAAGATTGTTAAGAGTTGTTGTTGTCCTGTCCTTCTTAGAATAGCATTGAGACTTGGAACAATACTGTATCATCCAAGTTCAAAATGAACATGAAAAAGCCGCTGCACAGCCGTGATACGATCAGCATTTTAACGTAGGTTTTGAAAGCAAACATGCTCTACCGGTTACTGCTATATATCTACTGAAATGACATAGAATGTAAAGGGTACTAATACCTGTATACCCTTCTTACCTCCACTAGAGGCTTCGTACTAACCATTTCAAAAATGTCCGATTCCCCTTGGTCACCCTGCAGTAAATTATTTTAAAAACATTTCCAAGCTTTCAGACCTAGCGCTTTTGTTAGTTGTAGCATTTAATTGTTAATGTATATAACTTTTTAAAGAATTATATTTTGTGATATACTTTTCCCTCCCATATTTCAGACTGATTTTGAAAGGCAGATGATGTTAAGAGAAAAGGCAAAAAAGCTAATTGAAGAAACAAGAAAAGGAATGAAACCAAATCTTGATGGATTTTATGGTGTGCCAGATTTAAATCCAGATTGGAATAGCAATATTTTTGATACAAAACTTTCAAGGCTTTCATCAGAAAACATTAAAGAAAATGATAATTTGCAAGAGTTATCAGTGTCAAGTAGTGTAAGCTTTAATGGTTAGTAAATTAATTTGTTATAATTTAACTTTTTTCTGTCTACATCTTTCGTTTGGATAATACCTCAAAACTATTTGTCTGTAGTTGTAGAACCTTTGCCTAATATTTTAATGAAACAAAATCATTTTCAATGCAATAAAAATGTACTCTTTTTTTTTTTTTTGTTTCTTTTAGATCAGCAAGAGTTATTTGTACAATCTCTCATATGTGCCAAAAAACAAGTAAGTGAATTTTAAAATCTGAACTTGTGGTGCATCCAATAGGATTTTGCCACATCTTGGTTATCTGGTGTCCTTTGTTTGCCATATTTCAATATCTGACTAAGGATTTGCTTTCAGATCTACTAAATGTTTACTTTTTATACATACGAGCGAGGGTATACACAGAAATTTTGAGGCCTGTCACAGATAACTTTGTCGGCCCTCCACCACCTCCATATTGTTAATCCCTATGCTTATTTCACTCCTCATTAAATGAGTGTTATTCACCCCCTCTTCCAACCTTTATATGAAGAACATTTTAAACATCTGTCCAAAGCATGGAAAGTTTTTACAATTTCGGCGCATTGGCAAAACATGGTGCCGAATGTTACCCTTAAAGAATTTCAAGCATTCAATATTCATTCAGTTTACGCTTCATAATCAAGAATTACATCAGCATAACAAATCCATACACATCTGCTATTGTGTTAACATACAAAATAATGCACAGTGCTGGACAAAAATTTAGGGCTGGGAAAGAAACAACAGAAACATTGAAGTAAAACAATGCAAGTGGTTGTGTGGAATAAAAATATCTGAAAACAAGAAACATACTAAGTATGAGTTATGCAAAAATATGTTGAGCTATTAAGTATTACTACCTTTACAACATATCTCTGCATTGAACATAAAAATGGCACTGGGCAAAATAATAAGGCCACATTAGTTAAATAATGAAGATTAAGTTAACAGCCAGCAAAATTGCTATGACTTTAATCAATCTTGAATTCATAGACTCAAAAGCCATTAAAACATCTTTTGAAACATTCTCAGAAGAATAGTGTATGAATTTATTCAGTTCATCCTGATTCTTTTAACATTCCTGATTTATGTAAATCACTCACTGAGGATAGGGCTTTTAGCAAACCATTAAAAAAAACTCACTTCTCAGAGCTGAAATCATACCTTTGTGTAGGTTGATGTGTGAGTAGGTGTGTTGTTTTGTTAAAATAGGCCACCTCCATGTGGGATATGGAGTGCCTCTGGCAGCATATTAAGGGCCAAAATGTCTTAATAATTGTGGGATGTGTTTTTGGTTTTATAAACACTGAGAGCCACTCCTTTAGCAACAAAGTGCCTGCACAATAACGTTTCCCTCTGAAATGCTTTGTAATGATCCATGTTTTTGACTTATATCACACCTATAGAATCAAAAGGTGTCTGGCACGCTGGGTCAAATTCTTCATTGACCAGCTAGATGGCTTTTGATACTTCATGCACAAAATGCTTCAAGAACAGAGGTCCTTTACAAAGCGTCAATTCGGAGGAGGAGGAATTGTTATTGTCTAAGCACACTTTGTTGCTGCTGGAGTTGCTTCTAAAGTGTTACAAAATCACAAACGTACTCCAAGACTATTAAGATGTTTTGGGCTTTAATATCTTGCTAGAGGCACCCTTTATCACTAATGGGTGACTTATTTGAACCCGAAAACGCCTCCATTCATACTGCAAGCTACACTAAATCATGGTTTCAGGTCTGAAGTGAATTTTTTAAGCTTGTTTGCTGAAAGCCCTGCCCTCAATTCAAATGAAAACTTGAGGGTATCTTAGCGAGTGATATTTACGTAAATGGAAAATGTTACGAGAATAAGGTTAAACAGAAGAAATTCATACAATAATCTTTTGAGAATGTTCTAAAAGACGTTTTAATGACGTTTTTTAAGCCTATGACTTCAAGATTGATTTAAGGTCATAGCAATTTCACTGTCTATTAACTTTATTTTCATAATTAGCTTAATGAGCCCTTATAACTTTGACCAGCATATTTTTATGTTCAATGCAAAGACATGCTGTTAAGAGAATAATACTTAATAGTTCAATGTAATTTTCCTCAATTTATAATAAGTATGATCTTTGTTTTCAGACATTTTCATTCAACAACCATCTGTGCTGTTTTACTTCAATATTTTTGCTGCTTCTTTCCTGGCCCTATATTTTTTAGTTTTTTTTAAATAGTATTTTTACCACGTCCATGACTGTAAAAAAATAAACTATTGAAAATAGAAATGTGAATAATTTACAACTTTATAACTAAGCATTTCCAAAAAATGTTGATTGAACAATTAAAATAATGAAAAAGTAGCAAAATGTAACTTAATTTTTAACTATATACTACTTAGTACTAAAAGGTAAAACTGCGCACCTTAAATCAGTGCCAGATGTACAATTTTTCCGAGGCGGGAGAAAAACTTGAAACTGCTTCTCTTCTGTTTTTAACCCTGAAAGTGTAACTGCAGGCTCTGTTTTAGGTGACTTCAGAAGAAGGATTGGGGAATTTTCCCTAAAATTTTCTTAGTTGAAGTCTGCAATCATAGTTTTACTCATTTTTTTGTGGTGTTGAAGAGAAGAAGCTGGGAGGTGGAGTACTGTAATGTACAGAGGGTGAAGAGAAATTTTCAGAATTGACGTTCAACATCTCAATTTTAGGCAGGTTTTGATAATGGGAGAAGGGAGAATATTAGTGTTCATTTCCGTTTTTTTTTCCAAAAAGGTTGAGAAACAGAATTTATAAATGCAAACACTTAACATCAAAAATTTTACTTTTCCAACTTTATTTTCTATGCAGCTTTGTTCATTTTGATACAGATTCAGTGCTTCAAAGCAAATTTATATTTTAATTTCCGATTGTATCAAACAAGAAAAATTAGTGGCTGACTTAATTTTTTTTTCTTTTCACTGAATTCTATTAACAGCAGCTTGTTATTTTGTACCAAGCCATAGTTTGTTCTTAAAAAAAAAAACTCGTTTTAGACTATCATAGTAAAATACTCACTATCTGAACTAAATTTAAATATAGGTTATTTGAATTATAAAAATAAATTGCCAACTAAGTAGCTCTTGCGCTCAAGTAGGGAGGGTAGAGTAAAATAAAACTTACAGTGATAGAAAAGCATGATTGTTATAGTTAAAATAGGACTCTCGGTAGCATTTTCATTATTACTTGCATTGGATTGTTTGTGGATAATGTATATACTGCATTAAAAGTGGAAAGCATGGCTATCATCTGGACAGTCTATGTGCAGGAGAAGGTAAACTGAAACTAAGTGAGTGCCAGGAAGTTTCAGTCCACCTTCTGTGTATACATTTGTTTATAGTCTCAATTTCTTGACTTCAGTTGCATGTATCTTAGGAGAGCTAACTGAAAACTTTGTGTATTTAGTACATCAAAACCAAAAACTTGTTCAGCAGTGTTGCTGTCCCTCCCTTTCCCTCAATTTAAATATTTAAGGTTTTGAGCTTTAAATACTAAGTCTTAGATTTTTATATATCTAGTAAGCATAGTTGTTTCTTTTTCATTCTGTCTGTATTTTTTCTTAGGTATTCTTTCTTTACCTGCAATGTTCATTGTTTGAACCTTGTGCATTGTATATACTTTCCCAATTACTTCCTCTCTGGTTTTAAATTCTTTGATTAACTATATATTTTCAAACCTTCTTTACTTGTTAAATTTTTGAAATTAAATATTTGTCTAAAATGGAACTTAAAGCCTGAGATTTCTTTCCCTCATGATAGTTGATACTGACTTGAAATACATTTTAGTCAAATCTTTAGTGCAGGGTTCTAATCAGATTGAGAATATTTAAAATAAACCCAATAGGTTTAATACTTAGTAGTTATCTGATATTTATGTGTCATAATTTGAACTGTCATATATTCCTTTAAACTAAAATGTGACATTTCTACTGTTTTCTTTCTTTCTAGGAAAATGAAAACTTACACAACAAATTGGACTTGGGACTTTCTGATGCTGTTACCACTAGAAAAGTATATGAAAAAGGTGAAAAAAATCATAAACTGCATATTCCATACATTTTATTATTTTTTTATCATTTTGTAACAAACAAGACAGCAGACATTTAACAGTGCTAAATAATACTTATTTATGTGGAGTCTTAATATAAGTACTGTATATTACCATCCACTGTCTTTAATCAGAATTTCTGTCTTTAATTGGGTGCCTAAAAAGCAAAAAAAAAAAAATGTATCTCTTAAATAAATTTTTAATCCTTCAAGTATCCTAATTTGATGCTTTTTTTTTAATGCTGGATTGTGTACATTTATGTTTCATGCATGAAACTTGTCCCCAGCCTATTACATCATTACCATCCAACAGTTTTTACAGCCTTTCATGGCCACTAGGTACAACTGCCAGTTCAAATACCATTCAGTTTTAGTGGCAATCATTATAACTTTGTTAGTATGACGATAATTGTGTGCAAAAATTTCTTAGCTTTCTGATTAGATGTATTTAATATTAAAATAAATTGAGAAACATTATATCAGTCATTACCATCCTAACTCATAATGGTTCACTTTAAACAGTTATTGAGTAATTTTGCTCTTTTTATGCGTATAATAAGTGAACTTCTGTTAAAATTTTAAAATTATGTCAAATTCAATCATATTTTATGCCTTGTCAGTTATAATATGTTAAAATGTCAATGCCATCCGTGTCATTACCATCCAATGCTAAGTTTATAAACATGTGGATGGTAAAGATAGACTTAGCAGCATGTGGATAAAATGCTACTAAGTGCATAGTTCTAATATTTTACATGCTTGATTATTTAGCAGTTAATAATTAAAGTATGGATGTTTTACTCCATAAGTTTAATTAAAGCTGCTTTGAAAAAATAGTTCATAAGTATTTAAAAAAAATTTAATACTAAAGCATTTTCAGTATATGTTTTGATTTTAGATAATAAATGTTTTGATGTATTACTTAATCAATTTATTCATGAACCAAAATCAAGAAAAACTTCAGATAAAAAATGTATTCATGGAATTTTTCAAATTAAAAAGTTTAAACCTCAATATCTTTAAAGTAAATGAAACTTACATGAACTTTTGCAATTTAACAAAAATGCATTTCTTGCCTTTCTGAAAATTGCACAACTGAACCTCTTGCAACTGGAAAGTTGTAAAAGGGAAAAGAGTGGTTTTACAATAACACTTCTCTTGAGAATTGCATGCAAAAGTGCATATAAACAAACTTTTTTTACGAAAGAAAAAACATCCTATTAAAATCTCACAATTTACAAAAAAAGAAAGAAAAAAGACTCCCCCCCCCCCCCAAAAAAAAATTGATTTAACATTTATAAAAATTTTACTTTACTTATCAAAATTTTTGACTGACGGATGATTTGACTATTAAATAATTTTTGGTGTTTTGAACTTAAAAATCTACTGGCAGTTAGAAAACAGAAATACTCTTTCAATAGTTTTCCACACATTTTTAAGAAGGAAAAATGATAATGACAGCATATATATTTTAAGCTATTTAGCGTTTTTTCAGTTTTGTCAGAAAATGTAGCTATTAAACATTATTTTAAACTCGATGCTTCCATTTTTTCCAGAAAAAAAAGTTTTTTTTTTTTTTTTTTTTTTTTTTTTCGCTATGGCATTTGTCTTAAATTGGTATCCTGTCAAATCAGACTGTATTTTCTTCCTTAACTTAATATTATTATTTTTTTAAAACTTATATTCAAAAGTCAAATTCATCATTCAATACAAAAAGGGAAAAACATTTTACCGCACTGTAGAACCAAAATTAGCTATTCTTTGTTTTGTGCATTGAGCTGACATAATCTTTCATATAGTCTGTTGTTTTTTCATTGGCTCTGTTTTGAAGTAGAAAAACATTGACCATGCTTTTTTTTCCTTTAAAAAGAACTGAAAATTGTGTACCTCTCTTTTTTTTTCTTTCATTACGAAATGATAGACTTATGAAATTTTTTCATACTGCTTTCTTAATGCAGAAAAACATTTTGATTTAAGGGGTCAAGGAAAGAAAACTGCCTGCTAAAGGAAACCCATATTCTTTGTCTTGAAGTCCAAATTCTGCGTGATGCATTTCAATATACATAATACATTTCAATATAGTAGTTTAAAACCAGTCTTTACTTATTAACGGATTTTTAGCAGCACAATTCTTTTCTTTTAGGTAATAAATCTGAGCTTTATTCTGACAAAGAAGCTGAACAGAAAAAGGTATGTGTATAACAATTTCTGTGCATGGCTGATTAAGCATTGAATTCATTTTCTTAATTTGTTATCGATTGTACTTTGACAAACTTAACTATCATGCATATTTTATAGGAAACTTTATAACATTCAAGTATATTGTTTTGATGTAAAGGTACATAAATACAAGAAAATTAAAATATTAAGTTGAATTTCAACAAAAATGCAATTGAACAGTTGAAAATTAATATGAAATATGAGAAGAAACTAATTTTCATTAATAGCATTTTATTTAAAAGTAAATAAATTTCATTCATGCGAAATTGCAATTTCTTTTTTTGCTTAAGTTTTATTGTATAAGTTAGAAAATGTTTTTAGCTTTATTTATTTATAGAGCTATGTTGATAATGTGGCTTTATTTATTTAGGTTGACAATAGCCATTACGTAAATATGGAGTTACGAGCAATAGAGAAGAAACAGCGAATGATTGATAAGATGGCTTCCAAGCTTGAAAGAAAACTTCGTTTTGCCATGAAAGGTATAAACATTTGCGCTACTATTGTTTTTGCAAGTAAGATGTTGTACTTTCCCCCTTTTTTACCAGAGTGTACACACATCTTAGGAGCAATTTTAACTGCCTCCCTCCTCAAGGGTTATAGATTCTCACTGTGGTGAGAGGGAGTATTTTGGTGTAATAGGTGAATTATATTGGAAGTTATCGGAAATTCACTTCTGTTAGGAGATATTTTATCCGTTAAAGGCATTCCAGCTGCCCAGCTAAAATCTGCTAGCAGAAGATCTAAGACAGTCTTCTATATTCAGGTACTCCAATTTTTAGATCAGATTAACAACAGAAGCTGCGCATTCCCTCCTTATGAATCAGTTAGCAATACATTTCAATGCTGGAACCATCCAAAAACATCAAAATAAGTGGCAATTTGAGTTAAGTATACTTGCCAACTTTTACGGATTAAGTGTAAATTTTACCCATTTTGGTTGTTTTTCACGCCTTTACGAATCAGTACCAATTTTTTGTGCATTTTGAAATCCGATTACATCCTCCTTTGTAAAAGTTTCCCGTTTTAATTTGCTGTATGATTCTACCTCATATCGTCATTAATTTTGTGTTTACCACTATTTTTAACTTTTCTTACATCTCATATTTCACAGTAGTAAAATTTAACCATCACCTTTTTTCCACACCCTCTCAGGAATTTCAATCTAGTTGCACACGAGTTGAATCAAGCTAGATTATTTTTTTCTTCTAAAAATTGATCAAAGACCCTTTAGATGCGGTGTACAAGGTCTGTATTTTAAGTAATGAGAATATTTTTGCCCTGAAGCAGCTGTGCGCCAGAGGGCGTTCCGACCGGTTTTAGTCGGTAGTGTGGCCTTCGACCTTGATAACGCTTCACTCGGCAGTCGTTTGCTGGCTTTAGTTGAGGCGGGATCACGCGAGGCGTAGACGTCTTCAAAAAAGTATGTGCAAGCTCAAAATGCAACAAAGCATTGAACAGCGTTACGCAATGAAATTTTGCGTGGAATAATTCAGCAAGCTTACGGCAGGGAAAGCTTATTGCAAACTTAAGTTTTAGATGGCACAAAATGTTTTTAAAAGGCGGGGGGAGCGTGGAGGACGAACCCCGTGCAGGTCACACTTCAACATCAAGAACCGCAGAAAACGAGCAACGTGTGCGAAATTTGCTGAACACAGACCTGCGTTTAAGTGTTCGCGTGATCGCAGAATAGCTAGGAATGAATAAAATAGTTATTCACAAAATCATCAGTAAGGATCTTGGGATGAGGAAGATTTGCGATAAACTCGTGATGAAAGTTTTAACGGATGTTCAAAAGCAAAACCACGAGGCCGTTTCAAAAGATCTTCCACAGTCTCCCTACAGCCCCTACCTTGACCCCTCCCCCCAGCAGACCTTCTCCTCTTCCCTAAAGTGAAAACCGCCCCCAAAAGGCGCCGCCACGGGACCCTAGATGATGGCAAAAGGGCTTGCACGCATGCTCTGAAGGATGCTTCAGTTGGTGACTTCCAGGGGGCGCACGAAGCGTGGAAATGTCGCCTGTAGAAGTGTAAAGATGCTTAAGGAGTATACTTTGAAGACTACTAAAGATTTGTAGCAATATCTCTAATAAATTATTTTTTGTGGACTTATTCTCATTACTTAAAATACACACCATGTAATATCAAAATTGAGTAATTTAGGTTGTAAATTTATACAAAAGTTAGGAAATGCGAATTCTTTAAATTCAGAATTTTTTCCATCATTTTTAAACAATTAAAAATTTGATCATATCAGCTAATTTAAATGTTTAATACATTGGTTCATTAACACTTTTCCACGCATATTTTTATGCCATTCTTAATCTTGTGCTTTCTTAAGGTAGTAATCTGGTAACTTGTGTTCAGAAAATCAAAATTTTTTTTTTGCCTAATTTGAAAGTACAATGTCTTGAGAATATACTATGAAAATTTCAGACAGAAATTCGAAATATTTCGGGAGTTATAACGAGTTTTCTAGAGCGCCTTGGAGTTTGCTGTTGAACTTTAAACGCGTTTTTCTCAAAACACTGTTTTTCTGGTCAGCCCTGGTCCTAACTTTTTTTCTACTGAACCGATTGCTTTCAAATTTTAACAGGCTGTTCTACACATTTATAGTTCTCGTCGGAACTAAAGAGAATTTCTTTCACCCCTAACTTTTTATTTTACAACCCTTTCTTTGCTAAAATAAAAGGACTTTAAAGTCCGCCATTTTGTTATTTACCCTTGAAATTTAACTTCAGTAGTTCCGACCAGAATGACATGTCTATAGATTAAGAATAATCAAGAATATTTGATTTCAGATAACATCAAGAGCCAAAATCCCCTGGGCCACCCACATGCATTTTTTTTTTTTGAAGTTCCAACTTCGAGGGACAATAATAATAGTAATAAACTATTAAATTTTTCAAAAAAATTTCGTTTTATATTTTCAATATGTAAATAAAAACACTCTTAATATTCAAGATAATTCATTTTTATTTTCCTATAAAAAACCACCCTCCAAAGAAGTCATGAAAATAGGCATAAGTTACCAAACTACTACCTTAATTACATTTGAGCAAATTTTGAATCAGAGTAGCGGTATGCAAGAATAAGTTTTACTGATGCCATTTTTAAAAGTTGGCAAGTATGGGTAAGCGAAGTTGAGATATCAAGAGTTGACTTTAGTGTACAAAAAAGCGCTTTTTTGCCTAAAGCATGTATTTGCTATAATTTTGAAAAGTTGTGCTATTTTTTCATTTATTTGGTCTTTACAAAGATAAACATTTTAATTTTTGTTTTTTATGAATCTTTGCTCCTCATTTTCTTCTAGAAAATAATGAGGTGTTAGAAGATGAGCTTATGAAAAAATGGTTTACTCTCGTAAATGAGAAAAATGGATTATTGAGAAGGCAGATGCAACTGAACATATTGTAAGTAAATCCTTTTAGTTTCTCTAATTTCTTTTTATGCATGTGTAATGTGTCCTGTATGTCCTTTATGAGTGTAAAAAATGATGTAATCTTCTCCCCTTTTAGAGTATATATATATATATATATATATATATATACACACATATTGAAACAGGCAAATAAAATGACATGTATGTATATATATATATACTTACCAATTAAGTACATGGTATGTATATATATATATATACATACATAGGTCCTGTCATTAATTTTTCTTTTTAGCATTTCTATTTTCTTACTCAAGAATTTTCTGAATAAACAATCCCTCTCCATTTCCACCCTTTTCATTCTTTTTTTTTCCTAGATTGGAAGGGGGCAAAATCAGCATTAATAATAAAGGCAAATACAAAACTGTCAACTCACAGCAAGTTCAGGGCCCAGTTAGGCTCAAATTTCCCAACTCGGTCATATGGGGGTACGCTCCTATGATGTGATACAACTGAAGAAAAGAGATGGGATAAGGTGGAGAAAAGCTAGGATTGTCCTAGTGTAGTATTTATACACATGTCCTATAAAGATCTATAGCTCTCTTTAAACTGTTTATCCGAATACAAGTAATAGCTACAATTAGTAAACTGTTCCAAATATTTACACCCCCATGTTGAAGTAGTAATTTTTCCTTATATCAAGATGAGCTTTTGATTTTAAATGTTTGAATTTATAAGATTTTTCATTTATACAGAATTTTAGTCTATCACCGTTGCATTTTATTTCACATCCTGGAAAATTTAAAGAACTGAATTGTGTCCTCTCTAATTGCTCTTAGCTCAAAACTATGTATTAAGAGTTTTAAGCCTTGAATTGCAATCTAAATCGGAAAGTCCCTTTTGTAATTTGGTATCAATCCTTTGAAGCTTCTTCAGTATGTTAATGTTACCTCTCCTGAAGTAGGAAGAACAAAACTGAATTGCATACTCCAAATGATGTCCTAACCTTACTTTTGTGTAAAACTAGATTTCTTTAAAGTTACCTTAAATAGACCAATAAAACATTTTAACATTAAGTTTATGTTACTTGCTATGCTGCACTGCTGACTCTAGGCTTCAAGTCCTGACTAATTAAGTAACCTAGAAATTAACCCATTAATGCCTGACATTTTTTTCCAAAGATACTTTGTATACTGGTTACACGGCTACAGAACACACTTTACAATGATTATGTGCTGCAATCTGTTAGTAATGAATTGAAACAATACCACAGTAATAATTGAACACTATTATTTGGTTGAAATGTTCCTTTTTGGTCAATTCAAACACTTTTTGGACCGTCCCTAAAAAGGGACGCTAGGCATTAATGGGTTAAGTACATGGTATTTTCAAACATTGAAAGACATGCCTGCTTTAATTGCAGGCTTAAAGCTGATCTGTATCGTCTTGAAGCTTTTTATATACTCTTTGCTAACAATAGGGGTCATACTTTTGTGGCAAATGCATTTGATAAACATTTGCTACAAGCTGCTACAAAAGTGATGCTTTGGAATTTTCTGAGCCACAACAAAAAATATTTCTTTACAATATTGTTTACTTAGAAAAAACATTACTGATAACTTTAACATATTAGGCATGGAGTTTATGCATTTTGGCCATTATTTCATTTTTACCTGCTGGGCATGATTGTTTATACATTTTAAAATCTGATTGCCCCTACTTTTTAATCATTTCTGTCTGCTATACAGTAATTGTTTAGACATTTGTATTTATTTAGGGTTTTTTGAACCCTCACTACTTTGTATCGAAGGCTGCCGAGAGGGAAGGGGAGCAGTGGCAAAATTCCCAACGTCCAGCCCGGCACAGCGGAAAAAAGAAGGAAAAATACCTTTTTTCAGAGTTTTGCATTTGATTCACATTAATAAAAAGTAATGCGTTATATATTCAGATAACAGAAATCGATAAAATTTTAAATTATGAGGGGCTAAGGGCGCCTTCCAGGAAAATTTTTGGAAAAGGTGTTTATTTCAAAAAGCGCAATTTTAGAAAATATGTAATGATGTAAAGAGAAAAAAAGGTTTAGAGGTTCTTCTTTCTGTCAACTTCGGTAGTTTTACAAAATTGAAGTCTTTAAATTTGTTTTCAGACCAACTTTGGTAATGTTATGGATGAGATGGTATTCAAAAACTTTCTCCTTGGCAATGTTTTCAAATTGAAGCTCCAAAACGAATTTCTGTGAAGGTAAGACAATGGGGGCTCAAGGACTTTTGTTCAGGGGCTCAAGGACTGGCAATTTTTAGAAAATAGTCCTAAACGCAAAATTTTTAGTGGTATTATGAAGAGAGAGAGGATTTTTGATAGTCCCCCTAGTAAATTTTTAAGAGCAAGAATCTGAGAGAGTGTCACGCCTGTGATTCATGACGTCTCAGATTTTTTCTAAAAAATGACTAAATGTTTATGTTATTGAAAGACCAAATCCAGAATGTTTTGTTCTAAAGTTGAGTTGTTTAGTTTTTATGGATCCCTAAAGGTGAAGGTGCGGCATCAAAAATTAAGCAGATTTTCAAGACATGGAAGTTGCTGTGAGCCAAAACTCTTACCAGGAACTGTTGAACTCCAATTTTCTTTTTGTATATGGGTTACAGAAGGTTCAAACTTTACAAAATGAATGTTAAATTTGAGGTAAGTTGTTGCCGTAAGGTTAGTGAAGGCCCTCAAAACAAGGCATTTTTGACGTTTTTTAACGTTTTTGAGGTCCAAAAACAGCTTGTAAATTTCAGTTGCCACGGCAAAAGTACCGTTTGAAAGACCAGTTTAAGCACTTTAAAATAATCTATAAATAACCGAGGAAAGTTCAACGTGCTTTTAGTTGTGTAAGGCCGAAATATGAAAAATGTCATATTTTACCGATCAGAGTGTCAATGATTTAAATCAATTGATTTAAATCAGTGATTTAAATCGCGATTTAAATCAATTGATTTTTTTTTAAAAAGCATTGATTTAAATCACTTTTTATTTTAATCCTTATAAAATTCTCTTGGACTATCCCAGTTTCATTATTTTTGCCATTTTTTTAGAGCTTTGATTTCTATCTAATAAATCAAAAGTAATCCTACTCATCCTTTGAAATATTAAAAATAGAATTCTAGAAATGATGTTGGTCAGTAGGTGCTTGGGGACACTCAAACAGAAAAGTTTTGAAGGTAAAGTGCTAAAAACTTGTTTATAGGCTATCTTTGATAATGTGTAGGGAATAGTTGTTATTCAGTTACCCTTCCCCAAGTATTGATGTGAAATTGAAATTCTAAAAATGCAATTTTTTACCAACTCTTTGGCAATTTTTTTGCAATTTTTGATAAGTTTGATGACTTATTACTTAGAAATATTGTCATGATGATTAAAACAAGAAATTATTAAAACAGAGTAATCACTTTATTCTATCAAATAAGATTTAATGAACAAATTTTACGCATTCTTTTACACTGACTGGCAACTGTAATATCACTTCTGTAGCAAACCAAGGTGATTTTATTCAAATATGGTTTGTGCATATGTGTGTGTTTCCAGAAATAGTCTGAAAACTTTTACTTATGTAATGAAGAAAGAAATTAAAAAAGAGTTAATGGTATAGTTAAATTATTTGTATCCTTTTCGGAGGGACATGGACTGTCTGCGCCCCCTTTACAATCCACTACTGATGATCTGGGGATTTTTATCCACCAGATAGGGAGATTCCTCTGAGCCTCTCATGGAGCTCTTTCCAGATGTCTACAAGTCAGTTGAAGCAGGTATCGACTGACTTGTACTTGAGTCAAAAGTTTATCATCTAGATACTTGGAACAGTTTGTTTATCGTTAGAAAATTTTAATTATCATGCATCAAGTGAAATTTTAATGCAAAAGATATTTATTGCCCCAGAATTCAAATGTTCACTTTAATAAAGTGACCTTAAATACCTTTTTCAAAAAACGCTGAACTTGAACCTTTTCTGATAGTTCATTTTTAATTTCAATGTTTCTATTGCATAAATTTAAAACAATAGTATTTTCAAAAATGTATTTTCATTTTTGTGTATAATTATTATATTGGATAGTCATTGATCTTTTCGTGTATAATCATTATTTAAATACCCTAATTTTATATTAATTTGGGAATAATATACTAAACTACTTGTACTCATTCCTTGTATCTTCACTTATCACTTTTTTTAACTGTCAGTGTATTATTTAGTGTATTTAAATTATAATTTGTATTTTGATTAAGGAAGGAATATTTTTAATTTTAATGTTATTATCTAAATTACCTATCAATTTAAACTATGTTTCATCATAGTGGCATTTTATACTGAAAAATATTTATTGACCAGCATGGAAGTGTTTATGTAAAGAATGTGGCCTCAAATACCCTACTTTGAAAAATACTGAGCTTGAGCTTTTACTGGTAGTTCATTGTTAATGCTAATGTTTTTGTAGCATAAATTTTCGCCTGTAGCAATTTCAATAATGTATATAATTTTTTGTACATTATTATTACATTAGATATTCATGGATATTTTCTAAAAATTATTGTTTGAACATCCTAATTTTATAATACCTTGTGATTGATGTACTGTACTACTTGTACTAATTCCTTGTGTCTTCATGTATAACTTTGTTTGAACTATTTGTGTATTTTTTAATGTGTTCAAATTACAATTTGTATTTTGATTAAGGGAAAAATATTTAATTTTATAGTTAGTTTTCAAATTACGTATCAATTTTAATTATTGTGCATCATAATTAAATTTCATAATGAAAAAACTTATCAACCTTACCAAACTTATTTTAATTTTCATGGACATAATGTAACCTCAGGTACCCTACTTTGAAAAACACTGAGTGTGAGCTTTTACTGGTGGTTCATTTTGAATGCTAATATTTTAATTGCATGTTGTATAAATTTGAGGGGTAAAATTTCTGTTTGGGGGTTGGGTTGTGGGAGTATCAACAAAAGGATACATATTCCATTTTTTGGCAGATGATGGTGAAGCAATACAATTTAAAAGCACTGATTAACTGATGAAGGCTTTGACAGAATCCAAGACAGAACTTGAAACATTACTGTTCTTCAAATGAAAAGGTACCTAACAATACTGTGGGTGTAAATGAAGACTTCATTAAAAGTTTTCGCCATAGGCCTGAGCACAGCACTCCCACTGATAAACTAACGGAAGGATTCTTTGTTCCGAGAATTTCTGCAGCCGTCATGAGACCAAGTCTTTCACAGTGTCCTTGAGTTTGTCGTCCGATATGATGTGCTTCTTTTTCAGATGCTTTTCAGAGGACCAAACATATGGAAATATCAGGGTGGCATGTTCGGGCAATAGGGCAGATAGTCAAGCCTTTCCCACTTAAAATTAGCCTGTTCCACGTGGGTAACCCTGGAGACTTGTGGACACTCGTTATCATGGAGTAGAACCACACCCTTCGTGAGCAGTCCCAGTCTTTTGTTCTTGATGAATCTACTTAGGCTTAGAATTATCTCAAAGAACACATTGGAGTTCATGGTTCCTTCACCTGGCTGACACCTTCCGCTGTCAGAAATCAGATAATGCATCTCTGTTCTTCTATCATCGAATTTTGCAATCTGAATGCCATCCTGTCCTCCCAAGCACCACCGTGTCAACTGGGCGGCGCTGGTTGCAACAGCCTCTTATCTCTCCTACCCATACGAGCTTCTGTACATGCTTCAATCCCCGTTGTACATTTCAATATCATCCCTCAATGTCTGGCTAAGTTCTTCAATACGGGCATGTGCAAATAGTTAACGGTTACGTTGTAACAACCTTCGGTATCTTTTCATTCAAATACCCCTTTTATATATACTTTAAAACCAATATTTCAATGTTCTTATTTGATTTTACCATACATTTGATTCCTATTTTTTCAGAATCTTCAGAGTTCCAAGTAAATAGACTTTTTTAGTGAAACATTATGATGATGGTTTTTTTTTTTCTCTCAAAGCTCATGTGTCCTCTTCAAAATCCTGTTGGAAAATCAAAAATGTGTTGTTTTAAAAAATGGTCATACTTTTTTTTTGTTAAATGATGGTTTGACCGGTTTTCAGCTCTTTTAGCTATTTAAATCATTCAATCATTTCCACCAACTAATCCTTGTAAAAATTGAATTTGCTCTTCACCATTCTCTTTTTTATGAAAAAGCAAAAAAAGCAAAATTGTCTTGTATTTATGAGTCAGCTTACAGCTTTTAGAATAACGGCAAGAACAAAAATCCATGAGGTAAATGTCTTCCCTGGTTTGTAGTTAACTGATAAAAAAATGGGTTTGTACTTTTAGGGTTAAGTTTATTATCCATTTAGACCTTAGAGCAGGAATACTAAATGGAGGGAGCATGTACTGTGTCTCAGTAAAGGAGAGCGAGAAACAAAGATTCACCCAGATCACATCGCTTTTTGGCATCAGTTGCTCTTTTGGCTATAATAAATTAATTTGACAACGCAAATTCCGAAGGCGTTACGAACTCTATTCAAATGAGTTGCATTATGGTTAGCACTGAAATTCCGTCATTGGGGAAGCACCGCTTTTTTTTTTAATTGAAAGAAATATATTTTTTAAATACACATATTTCAAAGAGTTAAAAAACAATTCTATTTATCACACTGGGTATTTATTCGCAACACTCGTTCTCACAAGTAGTTACTATTTCTGGGAAAATATTTGTGGGGTATTGGAAAATTTCCAAAAAATATTTTTTGTTTTAAATATCCCATGATGAGTAATATTTTACTGATAAAATTTGTATTTTAAAGAAGCAAGTTATATACAAACCATTTTTTTGTACTTGAATAAATAATATTTATGCATAAAATGCATATGCAATTGTTTAAGTATGAAATATAAGTAATTCGGAAAATACTAAATTATTTTGTGACTGGCTTCGTGAGAGATTGTGACACCTGAATATTGTTTAAACGTTAACACACATACACATGGTGTTTACACATGGCACAAATTTCTATGCTTGACGCATGGTTATAAAGATTGCCGGGTGACTGACAAGTGCTGCTTTAAATTTTGTCATTGGTTGTACTTTCCGGCAAATTGTCATAGATAAAAATGTTTTTGTCAAAACAATGTATTTTCAACCCTTGACACTACAAGGAAGGGGGTTATAAGTTTGACGTGTCTGTGTATCTGTCTTTGGCACTCTAGCGCTTAAATGGATGGACCAATTTTTTTTTTTTTAAAGATAAGTTGATTGAGACTGTTCTTAGCTAGGTACTGCCTTTGTTTTTTGTCAACGAAGATATTAATTAAAAACCTTTGAAAATATTTCGCAATTTAATCCCGCCTTTTTGTGGGAATTACGTTTTTTTATTGTAACCAAATATATTGCCATTCTATTTATGGAAAAATCAAAATGTTTTGTGCTTGATCTGAGGGAGTATGCCGTTATAAATCTCGCAGGGGAGATGGGGGGGCACACCTTAGTTTACGTTTACACAGGAGTACGTAATAATATAATTATCTATTTGATTTTATTATGTTTTTATATTTCAATTTACGAGTTTTAAAAGGTGATTGTTTAGCAGAAGGTTTTTAATATGTTGCTTTCTTCCTGTTTTAACTCCCTATGCAAATAGATGTTCTGCATTAATTATCATTAGAACCAGTTTATAGCTCTTGTAAAAAAAATATTTATAGACCTCAACATACTTAATAAAATCCCTCATCGAATTCCTGTTCTAATCAACGGTTCAACTTATTAGGTCTTGTGAAAAAATATCGTCTGTACTATAAAAATAATGCTGTTAAAAAAGAAAAATCTAACTTTTAAATCTAGCGAGGAGAAAACGAAAAACAATAAATTGCCATGGATTTTTAATGATCGTCTGCATAAATTTATTTTTATCACATTTTGTTAACATATTTGGCAATTAGATAAGTTACTATTGTTTCTGAGAATATTAAAAGAACCAGTGTATTACAGGTTTGTTAAGGTTTTCACTCGATTTTGGGTTGCTGTAATGAATTAGTGTGATGATTTTTTATGCTGTGCATAGTTCTAATGAAATTATGTTTTTTTTTTTTTGAATTACAAAGTTTTCAGTTAAGTTATTAGAAGATATAAGCAGAATTTTGAGCTATGTTTGAAGATAAGTTCTGACAGGTATCATTGCTCAATATCGTTACTAACTCAGGCAACTTCGGGTACTTTTTGCCAGTTATAAAAAAATTACGGATACAAATACAGACCCGTCATTTTGACAACCAAGGGATCCATCAACCTCCCGCCAAGAATTAAAAAAAATAATGTTGCTATAAAATTTTTTTTTTCATGTATTTTGATGTTTTTTTTCCCCCAATGAAATGCATTGAATACATATCCTTTCCCCGAAAAACTGAAATGACGGGCCTATTTAAAATGTGATTTAAAAGTTTTTTTTATTATTGATTGAAAATTTATTAATTTTAGTATCTTGCATTTGATGTTTCAAAATTATTTCATATATATGTTAATAGTTTGTGAATTAAATCATAAGTAGCAAATCTTTACCTTTAAATCCAAAACTTGTCTTTAGTGCGTCTGCTACCGTCACGAGCTTGGCGAGTAGACTGCTCGCAAAGCAAAGGAAAGGAGAACAAAATACTTCAAAGCTTTAAAAATAATTACTGCTTACGTAAAAAGTATACTTTTTGGAACAGAAAGTTATTTTCATTCATAATATACAATATTTCATTACATTTATCGATGAAATCAGCTTGAAAATTAAAAAGCAAAGGCAATTATGGGACATGTACTCGTTGAATGCATCAGTTAGTTCCTTTTTATTTATGTTAAATGTCAAATAACAGTCGTAGATACCTGTGATATGTTACTGGGCCTCTTGGTCGGGATTTTTTTTTCATAATTTGTGATACAACAAGAGTGTACCATGCCTGAAAATATGAATTTTCTCACAACAGTTAAATGCTTTTCAACGTTCTCCGCTTCAGCTAATGGGAAAATTGTTCAGCGGTTACGGTCAACTCGAAATTTCCGCCCAGATCACATGGTACCCTTGATGTTTCAGGATAATAGGGTTACATTCCCTCCACCTTTATTTCTTCTCAAAGGTTTAGGCAAATAACGCACATGAATTTCTTCCTGTGGAGTTAAAATGCCAGTATGCAGTGTTTTATAAGGATTTGATTTGTTGATATTATTTTGAAGCTTTTTAAACATTCAAAAACACAGACAACTTGTCCTCTGGAGCGGGGGGAGGGGGGACAAGCAGAGGAGCCTTGCCTCTTTTCTTTGATAAGTTCAAAATTAACAATCAATTAAAAATTGCAGTGTTGGTAGCTTCAATAGAATGACAATTGGTCATTCAACTGAAAAGGCGATACGTTGCGATCTTATTTTATGCAAGCTATGATTTTGACCCGTAATGCTTTGAACTGGAATTTCCCTTTGTGTTTTAAACACAAATTTTTCAAATTTTTTGTGTTGCAATGATTTTTCAATTGAGATTTTTTTTTAAACGTAAGTGACCTGGAGTCCATATGAAAAGTTAGATTTTGTATTTTTTGACTTAAGCTTTTTCTCGCTTCAAACTTTTAATATCTAAGCTCTGCACCTCATTTTGATCATTTTTGCAATTGGTAGTATGCATCTAGGATGAACGGTTGCGAAAATAAATGTCAAGCAAGTTAAAATTGAACACCCTGTATAAACCCAATGTCGAAAGAAAACTTTGCAACCTGCTTGAGGTGGCAAAGTTCTCTTCTGTTTATGTTCTGTGGCATGAAAATCTGGAAAAGTCGGGGAATTTTATTGAAATCCTGGAAAATCAATATGCTGAGTTGGTGGCCACCCTGAAATCTAGCTGCATCCAACTTAGTCAAGTGAGCACCATTGTAAAAATTTGCTTAATTTTTTTCAAGCTTATCAAATGTAAAAATTTAATTGAAAGAAAATGCTTCGCTATGATGACGCTAGGTTTCAGAAATCAAGGAATTGTTTTTGTCCTGAAATGAACCGCGGAAAACTCTTAAGACGTTGAGGTACTCAAATGTAGGAACTTTTGTCTTTTTAGCCTTTCTTTAAAAAAATTCCATCATGCCAGTCATTAGAATTATGAAATATCGCAACTTTCTTACTAATATACTTCTAAAAATATTTTGTTAAAATAAATAAATAAATAAAATCAGACGGGGAGGGCGATGGACGATGTCCAATTTTTGGCAAGAGCTGGAAATAGCATTGGGGAAACGTGCCATTGTGGAATCACAACGTCTAATATTTATCTTTCCTTCAAAGCAGTACATATCACTTAAAAAAACTTCTTAGTATTAAGTTTATCTTACGTTTTACAACCAGTAGCATACCTAGGGATTTGCAGGAGTGTTGCCGGGCAGAAGCGCAAGAATAAGAGGGGTGGCAATTTGTCAAAATTGCTCCAAATTTATAAATGATAAAAACGTGAAATACTTGAATTTTTCTTCCATTCAAAAAATGGCAAGTATAAAGCTAAAAGGGAAAAAAGTCTTTAATGACAAAAAAAAAAAAGAAGGAAGAAGAATTTCGCGTGTTATATGAGTCCAGATTTTTGTTAATAAGGCAGCATTTTAACTCTCGATGGGCAAAGAAATATTTTGAAACGTTTCTCAAATAAGATAAATGTGCCCAATATATTATCCCTTACAGCTCATAAGAGGAGAAAAATCCTCCCACAAATATCACCAAAGATTGTTTAAAACTGCGTTTTTAAAGCGACAATTTCAAAAAATTTCTGAGGGAAAACTCCTTTCCTTAACATCATTGAATATCAGCTAAAATTTTGTTTTGGAACTTTCATTTTGATAAATTTTCGGAGAGATCTTTGAATTTTTCTTCTTTTTGACATCTCCTCCAATTGTCCAAACTAAAACTGTTTTTAGAACTATAATTTCGAAAATTTTCCGGGAGCTTCCGTAGAGAGGATTCCCTCCTTATCCTAAAATGGCCAAAAATAATCTACAATTGTGTTTTTTAGTTACAATTTCGAAATATGGTGAGGGCCCCTCAAATTTCTTACTCCTAACACCTAATATTATCAAGCATCGTCTAAAACTGCATTTTAAAAACTACGATTTCGACGTTTTTCCGGGGGAGACCCCCCCCCCCCTATTTTTAAGTGAACATCATGCTTACAGAAACTTTTACATTGCTAATACTTAGTGAGGAACTACCCAAATTCTGTGATAATGGGGGGAAAAAAAGAAAGGTAGCAATCGAAAAGATCTAGCTGAAAACACTTCATTTATTTAAATTTTTCGCCCCGAACATACTATTTCTACGTAAGTATTTAACTTGCGATTAATTTCATATTGTTATTTCTTAGCTCTAGATCCAGATCTAGTAATGGTTCCCTTCTAAACCAGAAACTGAATTCAGGGCCGCCAAGTGCCTCGTCGGGCCTCTTTCCAGTTTGGTCTTCGGGCCCCTCTCCTCATAAAACTTATAAAAATATTATAACTTATATAAATTCTCCGCATCGAAGTGGAGCCCCCCCGTAAAACGCCGGGCACCTATAGTTTCCGACTAGACTGGCATAGCTTCTCGTCGTCCCTTCTTGAATCCACTCTCTTGTTGCTAAGCTCTCAAGTTACTCTCTTAGCTCTCAAGTTGCTAAGTAAATTCTCCTGGTTTTGGAGCCCTCAAATTGTAACCACATTGGACTATGGACTATATTCTTGACTAAGGGAAATGTTTGGCCATTGTGCAGCAATATTACTGGATTCTTTTTTCACTCTAATAAATCCATCTCTCTTGGTTAAACCACAAACCGTTGCTGACACGGCATTTTCTAATGCTACGCATCTTCTCACTGCTTTAGTATCACTCCTAAAAATTTGGAAATTTAGCAATTCAGAATACAGTATAGGTACGCATTAAGTACCATACATTTGAAGTATTTATCTGAAATTCCTCTAACAAGTGGAGGCTGCTATTTTTCCTAGATCTGACACTTAAAGAATTCGTGGTAGTCTCTCAGCGTCGAAATTAAAATCCAGGTTTGCAAATATTCGCTGTCCATTTTCCAAGAATATTTTAAAGATTCGTTTTTTGTTTTTTTCCTTCTTTCTTTTCCCGGGACTATTTTTGGGTGTTGGACAACGTTTGTGATTTTTTTTTCTTTCAAGAAATGCTTTCAAACTCTGGATTGAATACGAAATGTTAAAATTTTGTGCCAGTATGATCATTATTATTTTGTTCAATTACTTATGCTTTTACTATTCAAAAACATTGCAGTTTTTATCAGACACAATTTAAGTAAAGTAAAAAACATCGGACAGAAATATTAATAAATGATTATTAATAAATGTTAGCAAATTTTGCTCCTCCCAAAAGACTGCTTCCAATGCATCACGTCATAAGCCTTTCCGGTAACGAGGCATGTGCCCAAAAATGTATTAAAGTAAAATTTAGATACTCCAATTCCCATTCATAACTACATACTGAAGAAAAACTCAGATATAGCTATTTTATCCGGTATATTTCGTTTCCCTAGCTGTCACTTGTATCGAAGGAGTTTATTCTTTTTCGAGCTAGAAAATAGATTGCATAGGTCAATTTCTCAAGTGTATCCTAGTATCCCTCCTAGGATCCATTGCATGAATAATGAATTATTTTCACTTTTTTTCTCGCGGGGAAAAGATTCAAAAAGTCTATTGGGCTGGTTTATTTGATCACAAGAAGGGCAAAGATGACCACTTCGCCCTGTTCGGTAATCTTCTTTCCCTAATCCTGAAGAGCGTCCTCCAGCGATTCCCTGGAGCTTTGTTATAGTTGCGCCTCTCTAATGGAGTGCCGAAGCGCGTTATCAATTTTCCACTGCCCATCTTTGTCATCTGACTGGCTAGAATTCGCTGCTTGGCGATCTCTTGTAATCGTCGATATCACTTTTGACCTCTGCTGTTTGAAAAGGCATTACCTCAATCCTTCTCTTGCATTTTTAAAAAACTTTTTAGTGTGTTTTTAAAGGAATGGAGGATATATAAGATGTGTTGTGTTTTTTATTCTCTTTGTTGAGATTTTGAGTTTTTTTTCGTGGCAATTACACGGAGAGTAATTATTTTTCTTATCACTCCTTGTGGGTAAGTGGATATCACAGCAATCTGCGAAAGTATCATTAGAAATTAATTAAGCAAAAGTTCTTTTGTAAATTAAAAAAAAATGAACTCCTTCATATATACAGGATGTCTGAAAAAGTCGTAACATGCTGGTCTGTCATATCATAGTAAACAAGAGCTACATGGAAACTGCGAAAGCTAGAAGTCGATGATCGGAGGTGCGGAGAAGTAAGAAAAAAAAGATGTCGACAGCAGTGTTAATATGATTTTTATTGAAGAACATGATTATATCTCAGCTGATTTTCAAAATGTGTTCCATTTTTCCACAATGCCCGTTTCATAACATCGGTGCATTTATTCACGGACCCATTTAAATTAACCAGGTATGTTACAAACGCGTGGCACCGCTTCCGTGATTCTTTCCGGTGTTGAGTTCCATGTCCGATACTACGGGCGTCCCGTACATCATTGACTTCATGTATCCCTACAGGTAGAAATCGGGGAGAGTCAGGTCGAGATTCGCCTGAAATGATTACGCTTCCTACTCTCCTATAAACCTGCGATCGTCGCCCTCCAGCGCATTTTCGAGTGCAAGTTTCTATGTAAATCTTGGTCATCATGATATGACAGATCAGTATGTTAAGTTTATAAACGACCTTTTGAGACATCCTGTTATATATATATATATACAGGGTGGTTATAAATTAACAGGAGGTGTTTGGAGCCCTCTAATTCGCGAACTACTGGGCGAAACATTGCCAAACTTCGTGAGCATGCATATTAGACCATGGGGTTTTGATTTCTGGAATAAAAATATTAGTTTGAAAAATCACCACCAGGGGGAAATTTGGCGCTGTAAAAGTGTATTACACTGAATATCGCGAATTAAACTTGAAAAGATGCTGTATAAATCAATTTCGCCAAGCAAAAATGATTGTTCTTTGCAAATGAGGTTTAATATGATCGCCGTAGAATTTTCTATTTAAAAAAAAATCACCACGAACAAAATAGCTATCCATTTAACAAAATAGAATGCAATAATTTGCATAAACGCTTTGCGTTTAGCGATCATCTGTATAAAATGACTGACTGGGAGCATTCTCATCATTCTGAGCGCAGTTGCCTCTTGATGGCTTTTAACTATGCAGGACCGCGCTTTGTTAGTGAAGCTCTACTATCAGCGTAATGAAAATGCCAATGTTACTCTTCGAGAATTTCGGCGAGTGAAGCAGTTGAGAAAAGGCCCTCTGACCATAACAAATTTAAGAAACATGATTAAGCGGTTTAAAATGACTGGATTTCTAGCCCAGCAACCAGGCTAGGGGCGCCAGACGGTTAATCAGCTACAAGTTGACGAAGTTGCAAATGCTATTAGAGAACAATGCTTTGATGCTATCAAAGAAACATTTCTGATATCGAAAGTTTAAAAGATATGATAATTTTAAAAATTAGAGAAATCCATTCTGATATGTTACGAGCTGCCGTAGAAAATGTTCAGCATCGTATGCAGTTCTTTCAACTTTACAATGGCGATCATATCGAACCACATTTGTGCCAAAAAAAGTCATTTTTGCAAATAAAATGGATGCATATTTTGTCAGTCGCAATTAATTCTTCGATAATCAGAATAATACACTTTAACAGCGCCAAATTTCCCCCTGGTGGTGATTTTTTAAACTAATTTTTTTTATTCCAGAAATCAAAATCCCATGGTCTAATATGCATGCTCACGAAGTTTGGCAATGTTTCGCCCAGTAGTTCGCGATCTAAAGGGCTCCAAACACCTCCTGTTAATTTATAACCACCCTGTATATATATATATATATATATACTTACTGAGGTGCTAAAAATCATGGGATACGTACTAATATCTTGTCGGACCCCTTTTTGCTGCTGAAGTTCAACAGGCAGTTTTGTCTGTTGAACTGAAGTGTTTGGAAGTGGCATGAACTCAACTAGTCGCTAGAAAGCTTCCTGTAGAAATATTGAGCCTTGCTGATTCTACAGGCGTCCATAATTGTGAAAGTTGCTGGTAAAGACATTTCTGCAAAAACTGACCATTCGGTTATTTCCCATAAATAATCATATACAGGGTTGCCACAGGCTACTTAAATGCTACTTTTTGCTGCTTTTTTTGGCTCTAGGCGACTTTGGAGACTTTTTTTTGAGCACAAACAGGCTAAAAAGCAACTTATTTTCACTGGAGCTACTTTTTTGGAGACCTCTTTTTTTTCCAAAGCAAGTTTTCATTCGAAAATATTGATTTTTTCTCGCCCTATTTGATTTTGTTTATTAATTTGAAACCCATTATTTTTTATTCTCATTCTTCGTCACCTAAAAAAAAAAGAGCATTCATTTGCCTTTTATTATGGACAGATCCACTATTATTTTCTTAAATAGCAATCAGGGAGGGGCTTAGATTTTGAAATAATCTCTTCGCTGCTTTAGCTTTTGGGTAAAAAGTGATTTGCTTAACCCATTAATGCCTAGCGTCCCTTTTTAGGGACGGTCCAAAAAAGGGTCTGAATTTCCCCAAAATGAACATTTCAAGCAAAAAATAGTGTTCAATTAGTACCTTGGTATTGTTTCAATTCGTTATTAACAGATTGCAGCACATAACCATTGTAAAGTGTGTTCTGTAGCAGTTTTAATATGATCTTTATCAAAAATGACATCGCTCACAATCTCAAGAAAAAAAGTTTTCAAAGTTATTCCCAGCTTCCCAGTTTATGTTAATTGCTGATTTTATTTCTTCTTATAAAATGTCTTTTTAAATATTATATCTTAGGCAGAAAAAACTTTTAGTAAAAAAAAGTATGTACCCTCTAGGGTCTATCGTAACTTTTAAGGGACAATTTTTCTTTCCTCAATAAAAAAATTATTTTTTACATAAGGGTCATTCCATGTCAAGTGTCCCAAATTTCGAGAAAATCCCCACTCGACCCCCTTCGATTTTGATGAAAATTTTTTTGGAAGTACATATAAGACTTTCATGAAGCCTTACCAATATTTTGCTCCATAAGTGCTATAGTTCAGCCAATATAAATTATTTTGTAAATTCCTCTTTTTCGTGTCTTGAAAAAAATGACCAAATCGTCAAGTTTGTGCTTTTATTGCTCACGGCCTAAGACGATTATATGGCTCAAATTTGGTGATTCTGATCACTGTTTATGGTAGAATAGCCTACTTGTGTAACAGAAGCTCAAAGCACTGTAGATTTTTTGCAATTTGCTGCCAAAGTTGGTAAAAGATCTTATTTTGGCAAAATTTGACCATACGTTATCAGCGTGTATCTGCTGAAAGAATGACTTTCTGGAGCTAATTCTTTCCTCGTTTGTAGCCTGATAGTTTGTTCGAAAGGTGTGCAAGTGGCATCTTGATAGCTCAAATAGTTGCTGAATTATGCGAGTTGAAATTTCAGTCAATTTTTTTTTTCTCAATTTTGTCTCAATTTCAAAAGGCAATATCTCAAAAGGGTCACCTTGAATTTCAATTTTCTTTACATTATTGGAAAGAACACACTTTTCTTAACTAAAAAACGTTGGTTTTATTTTTGAGACAAACCACTTTCAAGGGATATTGCAGATCAAAAATGTGTACGTTATTCCACGTGAAATCAAAGAAAAAAAAGCATAGACCTTAAAAGTTCATGTCAAGGTGCTCTAATAAAATTTTAAAGGAGTTATTGTACTTATGTTCTAATGAAAAAAAAAATTTTTTAGATTTTTTTTGAACTTTAGTTTTTGTGTGCGCATCCTTAAAAACTCAAGAAATGGCAAAAAATAAAGTTTCGTTTTTAACAAAAAGAATTATTTTTTTATCGCTGCTATAAGTGCTTGAGTCTTTTATAGGAGTTATTTTAAAACTCTTGGAACAGAATTTTGGATGATATGTCACTTTGCAAGGTGTCATTAATATATTAAGGTCATAAAAAGCATTGTTTCCTTTTCAAAAAATTAAAATTAAAAATAATTAATAAATGAGATAAATAAATATATAAAACAATTAATACGGTGTGTCTGTGACAAAAATATGTACAATGGGACTCTAAAGCCATCATTCTAAAAAGCAATAACGAAAGTTTTCGATAGAGTTGAATATTGCAATTATTTTCGCCATGTGAATGATAACAATAGTGATTGAAAATATGATAAATAGTAATTGAAAATCCATTCTTTATACTGCCGAGGATGTGTCTAGGATATTTAGCCTATGATTGCAATTTGCCCATAAAGAAAAATAATAAAAAATGGAAAAATGCTTTTTATGACCTTGAAATATTCATGACCTACAACCTTGCCAAGTGACATATCATCCGAAATTCTATTTCAAGAACTTTAAAATAACACATAGAAAAAGACTCAAGCTCTTATAGCAGCGATAAAAAGATAATTCTGTTTGTTAAAAACGAAACTTTATTTTTTGCCATTTCTTGAGTTTTTACGGATGCGCACACAAAAACTAAAGTTCCAAAATATCTAAAAATAGGCTTTTTCATCAGAACATAAGTACAATAGCTCCTATAAATTATAATAGAACAGATTGCCATGAACTTTTAATGTCTATGTCTTTTTTTCTTTGATTTCACTTGGATAGACGTACACATTTTTGATCTGCAATATCCCCTTGAAAGTGGTTTGTCTCAAAAATAAGAATAACGTTTTTTGGTTAAGAAAGGTGTGCTCTTTCCAATGATGTAAAGAAAATTGAAATTCAAGATGACCCTTTTGAGATATTGCCCTTTGAAATTGAGACAAAATTGAGAAAGAAAAATTTTGACTGGAATTTCAACTCGCATAATTCAGCAATTATTTGAGCTATCAAGATGCCACTTGCACACCTTTCGGACGAACTATCAGGCTACAAACGAGGAAATAATTAGCTTCAAAAAGTTATTCTTTCAGCAGATACAAGCTGATAACGTATGGTCAAAATTTGCCAAAATACGATTTTTTACCAACTTTGGCAGCAAATTGCAAAAAATCTGCAATGCTTTAAGCTTTTGTTACACAAGTAGGCTGTTCTACCCTAAACAGTGATCAGAATCACCAACTTTGAGCCATATAATCGTCTTAGGCAGCGAGCAATAAAAGCACAAACTTGACGATTTGGTCATTTTTTTCAAGACACGAAAAAGAGGCCTTTACAAAATAATTTATATTGGCTGCACTATTGCACTTATGAAGCAAAAAATTGGTATGGCTTCATGAAAGTCTTATATGTACTTCCAAAACAATTTTCATCAAAATCGGAGGGGGTCGAGTGGGGACGACTCGTACACTTGACATGGAATGACCCATAATATTTTTTTTATTATTTTTCCTGTCCATTAAACACTGTTTGTAACCAGTATACAAAATATCTTAGGGAAAAAACATATCAGGCATTAATGGGTTAATAGCCATAGCTACTGAGGAAGGGGGGTGGATCTATTTATTTGATATATATTGGGGAAAAAATGGCTCAAAGTTTAGTAGATTGAAGGAATTGACTTCTTTAAGACTTTCCTTCAACTGAATTTTAATAATAAACAGCTGATTAAGTAAAAATTTATTTTTAGGAACTTAGAGATTTCAATAATTGTTCACATCTTGTAATTTCAATTATTTTCAAATTTGATAGCTATTTTAATATAAGCTAACTGAAGCATATTACATCCATTTTTTTTCAACCTTGACTTTTATTTTTTATCGATTGTAATTACTTTTTTAGTGGGAAGTGTACTAAATATTTAGCAAATGAGCTTTTAATTGTTAAATTTTTTAATTGCAATAAGTATTTTTTCACTTAAAACCTTAATCAACTTTTTTATTCAATTTTATTAATTTTTTAATGGGTAGTTTTTGCATAAGCTTCCATTGAAATGTGTGGAAGGTGAAGTTACTCATTTAATAATATTTTTAGAATTTATGATTAAATAGAGGAAAATTATACAAAGTGATGATATTAAACAGGGGTATAAGAGGTGTATTGTTTAAAGTATTTCTTTATTTTAAAGAGCTCATTTATGTGCAATTTTCAGGTTTGTGTGATCTTCTACCTTGCGAAAAATGGAAAAATGATAATTTTTGGGAGTTTTTTTTTTTTTTTTTTTTGAGTATACATCAAAGCTTTGTAAAAAAGACAAGCGCACAAAATTTATTCTCATTTTTCCTGAAACTTTCATTTAAAAATTAAAAAAAAATTCCCGCAATCATTTTAAGCATGATTATTCACTTGCCACAAAAGGTACTGGAGTCGCTGATTTCGTTTCAATGTTGTCAAGTTTTGTAATATTAGCATTATGTTTCTGATTTTTCTGAAGGAGCAAAGTACTAGTTAACATTATGATTAAGAGCTCTATTTCTCCACTTCAGACTTAAATCACAAGTCCTCCCTCACACCATCTCACGTTGCAGAACGTATATGTGGAGTTAGGGCCGTATTGAAGGGGTGGGTTTTTAAGGTTCAAACCCCTTCTGAAAATTTTCAAAACTATTAAAAAGAATGCTTTTGATAATTTCTCACTGAAAAAATTGTTACTACTCCCTATTTAATAAGTTTTAGCTTTTTTTTTTTTTTTTTTTGTAATTGCACATTCAGTTTAAATTCATCAGCAAAACAGATGAGGACTTATTACAAATGTTAAATTTTTAGCTGTACTATTTATTTCTTTCTTCATTTATCTGATCATGAATACTGTTTTTTTTTTTTTTTTTTTTAAACTTTTTCAATTTTGGGGGCTACTTTTTTTTGCAACTTTTTAATTTTAGGACTACTTTTTTTGCAACTTTTGAATACGCTTTTGACTACTTTTGCTACTTTTTTAATGATTTTTTCCTGTGGCAACCCTGCAATAGAATTCATGTTGGGCTATTCAGGGTGGTCAAATCATTTGCCGGAACTGTCTAAAATGTTCTTCAAACTTCCTACAACAGTTGTAGACCGGTGACATAATGTATTACGATTTATTAGAATTGCGTCATTGTTTGGATTGATGAAATCCATAAATACCTGGAAGTGGTAGCCTTTAAGGCTGACATAAACAATTTCAGGCAGCAGTCTTTGGGGTTTGACCAGAGGACCCAATATATGCCTTGTAAAAATACTGTTAAAATAGCAGGTTGGTTCTATGTGGCACCTTTAAGCGTGAAAAGTTGTAGCATCAGCGGCAACCCCCGAAGGGTGCCACTTGACTCCCTCTGGCACCCTTGAAGGTGATATTAGGCTCCCTATGGCACTTTTAGTGGCATGGGTCATACTTTGGGTGTCATAAGGTACGCATAGGCTGGGGCTCCCCGAACTAAAATGGGGGGGGGGGGGGGATTATCAATTTGCCGAATAAAATTCCAATTTTACCGAATGATAAAGTGCAAGCATGCACACACGTCGTACATACTTAACATTTAAGGAGATAAAACATTAGGCTTCTTTAGAAAAAAAAAAAAAAAACAATTTTAAAAATTAAAAAGAAAATAATTTCAATGTTGCAATTTTTTCTTCAAATTGACGAATCGTCAATAAAATTTGCCGAAAAAGGAAATCTTTGGGAGGTCACAGTGACCTTCCGTGACCTCCCATCTGGGTGCTCTTGCCCATAGGGTGCCACTTGGCACATACCACTGCTGCTACAACTTTTAAGCAGAATTTGATTATACGGTTTCTAGAGACTCGGAGATTGCTTGTAAATGTGTTCTAATCTTAATGCTTACTTTAACTCCTTACACATTAAGAACCAGCGAGACTGGAAGCAAAGAGTAAGAAATGCTTTGGAAGGTGTTGGAGGAACCTTCCATTCTCATTTTATTTCGGGATTACGGATCAAAAAATGTCATTTTTTTATGCTTATTTTCATACATACATATCTTTTTAAACATAATATCATCATACGCATGCCACATTTCCTAAAAATAAATGTAAAAATATCTATTTAAATAAATGAGTAACTTCGGGATTACGGATCAAAAAATGTCAATTTTTTATGCTTATTTTCATACATACATATCTTTTTAAACATAATAGCATCATTCGCATTCAACATTTCCTAAAAATAAATGTAAAAATATCTATTTAAATAAATGCGTATTTACCTGTAAAGTTGGCTTTCTGTATGGCAGAAATCATTATACTTTGGAGTTGGCGCCTACTCTTATCTTAAATCTACAGCTCAAAACACCTTATAGTGCTAACATTTAGTAGCAACAATAGTAAATAAAAGCATCCGAAACCATAAAAGGGACACGTGAAATAATTCGAGAAAGACTGGTTGTGCAGTGTTAATTTTCACAGTGCCCGAGCTACACTCGGAATGAGCCAGAAGGGAACATTTCGCTTGCCCGAGTCCAGCTCGGGAAAAGCCGGGAAGAGGTTAATATTAGAATTACTACTTTAACAATCTTTAAAAAAGATGCACTAAATCTAAAAATAAACCGAAAATTTCACAATAAATGCATTATTTGCAACTTTCTGACCTAGAGCATAAAGTACTTGAAGAAAAATCAGGGATTCCCCCTATTAAATTGTCCGAAACAAAAAGATAAATGAAAGAGCAAAATTGCTAACGTAAATTCATAATTCAAAAAATTAGAATCACTATCTGAACATCGCGTTGTGTAAATCTCTAAAATTTTTAAAATGCACAAATATTAGAACACTAAATAATGAAAGTGAATATGACTTACCGAATGTTCTTTATTAATACACATCATCAAACAAGACAATCATACTGGTGGGCCCACAAGTCAAATAATATGCGAAGTGGAATACATAACGGAGAGCACGTGGTGGCGTTGTAAGTAGAG